>WNWK01003581.1:22500-117500 GCA_009830355.1 Cherax destructor
CAATAAAATGTCGCATTAGTTGGACTTGTGTCCTTCTACCTAACATATTGTCAGTAATTCTACCAACATTATTACAGTTAATATGCATCGAAATCGCCAAAGCAGTTGGGATAATTTAGGTATATACAAAGAAGGTTGTACATCTCAGAGTATGTACATTGTACACCAAGAGGTTACTCTTTCCTAATTCAGGGATTAAAGTACAATGGAACCTTGGTACTCGAATGCTTTGTTAGGTAAAAAAAATCGCTCGGTATTCGACCGTTTGCTCGGTACTCGACCAAACAAACACGACCTGCCAAAACATGTGGGTCAGTCTCCCCAGTTGTCGCTCAGTCCAAAATTCCGCTTAACTTCATTGTAAACTATTTCGTGTTTCTTCGCATTTTTGGGTGTTTTTTTATATTATTTGCATAAATAAGTCACCATGGGACCTAAGAAGATTAGTGATAACAGTCAACCATATAATATGCCTTTTATTATTAATTTTGGCGTCTTTATTGTGCTTCTAGGTTGTCTATCGTGTTTCTGATATCAAGATGGAATAAATGTGATAGATAGATAAACTTTATTACTAATATTAGCGTAATTACACAACATTGTATTCGTGCCACCACTAGTATCCGGCTATCAAGACCACTCATCAGATACTGATGAGTCTGTTAATCATTCATAATTGTCTGTATTTCTGTAACATATCTTTCATTCTATCAAATGAGACAAAAAAAACGAGAATACAATCATAAATATCATACAAAGATACACCGCAAAGTCGCTGTAAATATATTTTTTTGGGGTCTGAAACGGATTAATCTAATTTACATTATTCCTTATGGGAAAAATTCGTTCGGTACTCGAACAGATCGGCACTCGAACAGCCTTCTGGACCGAATTAAGTTCGAGTACCGAGGTTCCACTGTATTCTTGATGGTCTCGTACACACGACTTGTACACTTAACATCCCTAATTACAATCGAAAGACCTAAGGTTAACTAAGCCGAAAGAACATTGTTAGTGTCAGCAAGGCGACCATTTCTTGTGTGTGTATTATTATTTGAGTGTGTTGTAGGTGAAGCATTCAGCATTACTACTGTAATAATATTGGTAGAATTACCGACAATATGTTAAGTAAAAGGACACAAATGCAACTAATGTGACATTTTATTGTGGCAACGTTTCGCTCTCCAGGAGCTTTCTCAAGGCGTTACAAGCGATACATGGACACAGTGGGCATATATATACTCTCAAAGTGAGGTGAAATACTAGTGGTAGTAGTAGTAGTAGTGGATATAAGTAGTAGTAGTAATACAATAAGGTAGAACAATCAATATGCACCTATTGTTATACTACCCAAGTATTTGTTTTATCACCTTTTACTCATGTGCATATTGATTGTTCTACCTTATTGTATTACTACTACTACTTATATCACTACTACTACTACCACCACTAGTATTTCACCTCACTTTGAGAGTATATATATGCCCACTGTGTCCATGTATCGCTTGTAACGGCTTGAGAAAGCTCCTGGAGAGCGAAACGTTGCCACAATAAAATGTCACATTAGTTGCATTTGTGTCCTTTTACTTAACAGCATTACTACTGTAATGAAGAGTACCTAGTGAAGTACCGTTGCTTCAGGAGCTTACCTTGGGTACCACAGGAGCACCTAGTGAAGTACACATGCTTCAAGAGCTTACCTTGGGTACCACAGGTGTACCTAGTGAAGTACCCATGCTACAAGAGCTTACCTTAGGTACCACAGGTGTACCTAGTGAAGTACCCATGCTTCAGGAGCTTACCTTGGGTACCACAGGTGTACCTAGTGAAATACCCATGATTCAGGAGCTTACCTTGGGTACCATAGATGTACCTAGTGAAGTACCCATGCTTCAGGAGCTTACCTTGGGTACCACAGGTGTACCTACTGAAATACCCATGCTTCAGGAACTTACCTTGGGTACCACAGGTATACCTAGTGAAGTACCCATGCTTCAGGAGCTTACCTTGGGTACCACATTTGTACCTAGTGAAGTACATATGCTTCAGGAGCTTACCTTGGGTACCACAGGTGTACCTAGTGAAGTACCTATGCTTCAGGAGCTTACCTTGGGTATCACAGGTGTACCTAGTGAAGTACCCATGCTTCAGGAGCTTACCTTGGGTACCACAGGAGCACATAGTGAAGTACCTATGCTTCAGGAGCTTACCTTGGGTACCACTGGTGTACCTAGTGAAGTTTATGCTTCAGGAGCTTACCTTAGGTACCACAGGTGTACCTAGTGAAGTACCTATGCTTCAGGAGCTTACCTTGGGTACCACAGGTGTACCTAGTGAAGTACCCTTGCTTCAGGAGCTTACCTTGGGTACCACAGGAACACATAGTGAAGTACCCATGCTTCAGAAGCTTACCGTGGGTACCACAGGTGTACCTAGTGAAGTTTATGCTTCAGGAGCTTACCTTGGGTACCACAGGTGTACCTAGTGAAGTATCTATGCTTCAGGAGCTTACCTTAGGTACCACAGATGTACCTAGTGAAGTACCCATGCTTCAGGAGTTTACCTTGGGTACCACAGGTGTACCTAGTGAAGTACTCATGCTTCAGGAGCTTACCTTGGGTACCACAGGTGTACCTAGTGAAGTACCTATGCTTCAGGAGCTTATGTTGGGTACCACAGGTGTACCTAGTGAAGTACCCATGCTTCAGGAGCTTACCTTGGGTACCACAGGTGTACCTAGTGAAGTACCCATGCTTCAGAAGCTTACCTAGTGAAGTACCTATGCTTCAGGAGCTTACCTTGGGTACCACAGGAGCACATAGTGAAGTACCCATGCTTCAGGAGCTTACCTTGGATACCACAGGTGTACCTAGTGAAGTTTATGCTTCAGGAGCTTACCTTGGGTATCACAGGTGTACCTAGTGAAGTACCTATGCTTCAGGAGCTTATCTTGGGTACCACAGGTGTACCTAGTGAAGTACCCATGCTTCAGGAGCTTACCTTGGGTACCACAGGTGTACCTAGTGAAGTACCCATGCTTCAGAAGCTTACCTAGTGAAGTACCTATGCTTCAGGAGCTTATCTTGGGTACCACAGGTGTACCTAGTGAAGTACCTATGCTTCAGGAGCTTACCTTAGGTACCACAGATGTACCTAGTGAAGTACCCATGCTTCAGGAGTTTACCTTGGGTACCACAGGTGTACCTAGTGAAGTACTCATGTTTCAGGAGCTTACCTTGGGTACCACAGGTGTACCTAGTGAAGTACCTATGCTTCAGGAGCTTATCTTGGGTACCACAGGTGTACCTAGTGAAGTACCCATGCTTCAGGAGCTTACCTTGGGTACCACAGGTGTACCTAGTGAAGTACCCATGCTTCAGGAGCTTACCTTGGGTATCACAGGTGTACCTAGTGAAGTACCCATGCTTCAGGAGCTTACCTTGGGTACCACAGGTGTACCTAGTGAAGTACCCATGCTTCAGGAGCTTACCTTGGGTACCACAGGTGTACCTAGTGAAGTACCCATGCTTCAGGAGCTTACCTTGGGTACCACAGGTGTACCTAGTGAAGTACCCAGGCTTCAGGAGCACATAGTGAAGTAATTATACACAATACATATATAACCCGCACATAGGATAAGGAAGGTTATGACGACTTTTTGGTCCGACTTGAACCATTTACACGTGACTGACTTGTAAATGGTCCAAGACGGAGCGAAACGTCGCCATAAGCTCCTGTCTCCCATGTACGGGTTATATGTGTATTGTTCCAGTCACGGCAGTGCGCCTTTTTATTCCTTAAGTACCCATACTTCAGGAGTTTGCCTCAGGTACAGGGAAGGATATTATAGCTCTAGTTCCTTGCATCAAGAGCTCTTCATTAGCCCCAAGGTACCCGTCCTGAAGGATTGCCTTTCCTAGAATATTGTCAAATGTTCTAATCTTTAGTAGTCAGTTGACTTGAGCTGACCTTTGCTGTCTCCTCATCTCCCACCGCCTTGACCTTACCTCTGGCTTTCACTTTTCCTCTTCGCCATTTGGAAATGGTTCAGACAAACTGAAATATTATTCATTTTCCATACCACTGTTTTGTACAATATATTTCACAAGTTAATAGCTATTGTTATCCGTTTCAGCTCTTTACATGACAAGAATTTATTAACCTCAATGACTTTTTCTCCAGCCAGTGTATAAACTCATGTTGAAGTTTTCTTTATATGAACTGATAAATTTCTTGGTGGAGTAAATGCCTTCTTAAATAAAATATCATAACGTGTATGACTTGTTTTATTTACCTGTCACTGTCTTGAACACTATGAGCTTAATTGTCCACTTATTGAGGAAAATAGAGATTGACAGTATAATAACCTATGTGACATGTCAAGATATTTTATTAATGAAAATAAGATACCGAATATATTAATCAAATTTCCTAAATTTGCTTGTAACAGATAAGGGAACTGTAGATATAAATCCAGATGTACTACTGTTAACGCTTTTTAGGGCCTAGTTCCTAGGCATTTTGTGTATCCATATGTTCTTGCGCTACCCTCCACATGATGGATTTGGGGTGCACAATAATCTAGCCACTTCGGTGGCACAACCTAAACAAAGCGGTTAGCCTACTTCGGCTTTTTACAAGCTAAGAACTTGTATCTACTTTAGCTTCTTAGAAGTTAAAGAGGTAATTCAAATGCTGATGGCATACAATATAGACATGTTGAAGGATAGATTATTATTTTTCAAGTCGAGTATTCAACATTAGGATATTTTACCGAGAGACGTTTCGACCACTGAAGACTTCATCAATCTGAAGTTGGACCGTTGAAGCCCTCAAGGGAAGAAGTATCTAATAAAATGTCTTAAGTGCTGGATACTTGTTTGGATCCCCCTACCTCATATCAAACTCCAGCCCTGTCTAAAGTATATTACCACCAACAATGGAAAGAAACGGTATAAATTAACGACACTATGGAAAAAGGCACAACTGAAGTATAATGCGATCCTTTATGGCTGACGTTTCACCCACACAATGAGCTATATTAAGTCACAAAGTCACAAGCGTAGTGAGGTGAAGAGTCAGGGGAGGTGTGTTGAAACTATTAACACCAACAATAGTCAGCTACACCTAGATGCCTATTTACTGCTAGGTCAACACGACCAGCAGGTATAAGGAGACTTACCTGTATTAACAGTGGGGAAATTATTAAAATTCATAATAGCAAATATAATTAAAAGCCACCTTAAAGAACATATCTTGATTATGGAAGCTCAACAAGAATTCACAAGACGCCGATCACGCCTAATAAATCTACTGACTTTCTTTAGTAAAGCAATAACAAGAAAATTTTTACTTCTTAAAATTGAAAATGAGTTTTTGTAATATAAACATTGTACATGTATAGCCTTCAAGGGAGTGCCTTGTTGATGGGGAAATCTGTAGATTCAAGGAATTAGAGTTGCACTCCTCTTTGATCAAGCCGTCTTACCTCCCATTTACCAGACATTGCGTGGCCCTTAGAGGTTTGGCGTTACACCCTGAATATAGTAATAATATATGTGTATAATAACAGTATACCTTCATTGTAAACTGCATCAGAAGACGTGAGCATCAAAAAAAGTAGAGTCATCAAGCAACATCTTGTTTAAAAATCACCCTATCAAAGGGGTATAAATCATAGGTTGACAGTGTTCTTATTATGTTGGTGAATAATTTCCAGTATGTCTACGAAAAGCATCATAACTTCTAAGAGGTAGAAGTGGACTGGAGACCCTTTTCTGACATAGAACTTTAAGATACTACTCAGCCTTGTCACCCAGGACCTTTCTGAATCCAAAGTGATGATCTGTAGTCTGTAAGAAATTTTTTAACTCTCTGTAGCATCCCAATTTTCAAGACTTGATTATGCTGTGATAATTGGTATGGCCCTGTAGTGGACACAGAGAAATCAGGTCATTTATACGCTTCTACTGGCACTTCGCCTCACCTAGTTGCTCTGCCGTTGTTTCTGTCTAGCTAGTTTTTCCACATGGATCGTTTACTCCCATCTTGTTATTTTCTTGTCTGGGTAGTGTTTCCGCCTTGATGTTAGAGAGATTTCTACATTCATCTCCGATATCGGTAGACTTCACATTTGTAAAGTCATCAGTGTGTAACATCTCGGTACTGAGCGATTATTCTTTCTATCAAGAGTCAGTTATATACAGACGAGTATGAGGATTGGTTTTATATTCACAGACAGTACTAGATCTCTGAGGGTCATTCAGTACGTGTGACACAAGTGTCTCTCGCACAAGGTAACGTGTGACACAAGTGTCTCTCACAAGGTAACGTGAGAGAAGTGTCTCTCTCACAAGGTAACGTGTGACAGAAGTGTCTCTCTCACAAGGTAACGTGTGACAGAAGTGTCTCTCACCAGTTAATGTGAGAGGAGTGTCTCTCACCAGTTAATGTGAGAGGAGTGTCTCTCACCAGTTAATGTGAGAGGAGTGTCTCTCTCACCAGTTAATGTGAGAGAAGTGTCTCTCTCACCAATCAATGTGAGAGGAGTGTCTCTCACAAGTTAATGTGAGAGGAGTGTCTCTCACCAGTTAATGTGAGAGGAGTGTCTCTCTCACCAGTTAATGTGAGAGGAGTGTCTCTCTCACCAGTTAATGTGAGAGGAGTGTCTCTCTCACCAGTTAATGTGAGAAGAGTGTCTCTCTCACCAGTTAATGTGAGAGGAGTGTCTCTCTCACCAGTTAATGTGAGAGGAGTGTCTCTCTCACCAGTTAATGTGAGAGGAGTGTCTCTCTCACCAGTTAATGTGAGAGGAGTGTCTCTCTCACCAGTTAATGTGAGAGGAGTGTCTCTCTCACAAGGCAACTATTTCACCATCCACTACTGATCTTCCTCAAGGGAGAGGAGTCTTCATGATGGAGAAAGGCTCGTGACTGATGCAACCTGAGATACTTTCCCTTCTTCACACCAAGCCTAATTAAACACTCTTCCCATTCCCCAAGTCTTGTATGGCCCCTAAGGCTTTAGAACTTTCTCTACTACTACTACTAATAATAATAAGCTTCTGAGTAATCTTTCATCTCTTAAGGGGAATATTTTGTCTTGGCTTGAAGAACCTGCGTTTCTTTTGATTATTAACTGTCGGTTTATTAACCCAGGATAACACAAGAAAGCCAAACAGCTATTTAGTTAGTTCAAGATCTTTATTATACACCCTATATCCATGGTGTGGGAGATAGTTAAAAAATAACAGAAGCACATAATGGGTCCAGGGACTGGGCCGCAAAGTTTTGATAGATGAACAAGTCACTGATGTAATGAACTACTTACATGTTTATACCTTTTTATAGTCGTAACAAGTCATTTATGCAGACATGAATTAAGTCACAAAAAATATTACAATGTAGCTTACATGTGGTTCTGAATTATATTATCTTAAATTAGCAATATATGTTTGAATTTAAACAAGTTTCAGTAGTTATGAGATATTTACAACAGACAAAGTCAGGATATTTTTTTCCAGAATGGATGGTAGTATGTCACTGTGGATAAAATAAAATTTCTTGAACGTTTCTGAGCGAGTTGTCTCTGGATTCATTAATTTTATCGCAATCCAGCATATTATGACCAAGGTGTTACAATAGTCCATCTGATGGTGCTGATGGCGCCTCTCAGAGATACTGGTAACCCAGCAGGAGCCAAGCGGTAGTGACATCCAATAGTCTGCTGATAATGTTCGATGTACCATTGACATGTGGCTCCTCAAGCATGATAACAGGTGGACTGACCGGTGTCAGTCTCAAGTCAGTGACGTTCAGTTTGAAGTTCTTTTCATATTATTGTTGTCAGACTCCAAACTGAAAGCCCAAGGTTGTAATCTACTGCCTCTTTGACGGCATGTCTCACATTGGTCTTCAGATCCTACATGATAGAATTGACGTATTAGCCAAGCAGTATGGCTTATTTTTATTCGGTCCACTTTTCTAATATATGACTAACAAAAGCCAATTAATTCCCATGTGTCTATTCAGTGCTATATGATCAGGGGCAATAGGTATAAAACCGGCACATATATCTCGCCAATCCCAGAATTGAGCCCACCTTGTTTCAGTTGTAAGCTGTACGCGACATCAACAATGTTCACTTTATGTGGCAGTGGCATATTTGTTCAAGTTACGTTCATGTTTATTTTTTATTCAATTTGCCAAATGCTGCACTTGTCAGTAAGCTCTCAGCATGTCTAACAAGATCAAGAGTGAACAAGTAAGAGAACAGAACGCTATATAGATAAGAGAATCAATCTGACAGAAAACATTTCGCTATAAAAGCTTTTGCTTGTATGATTGTGGCAGCTTCAGAAGTGGTCAGAGGTGAGTCAAGCAATATGACAGTTCCACATATACTCCTGACTTTCATTTAATTTCTGTTACTTGCATATTTAAATGTATTATTTTTTCTACATTAGGAGAATCTAGAACTGAAGGTTTTTAATACAGCTTGTGTAAATAAACTTTTCTTGAAGGTGTGGATGATGGCTCGTGGCTCAAGAAGTAGCGTCTTTGATTCACATCTGAAGGACATGGATTCAATTCCAGCACGAATGAAACGTTAATCTGACAGTAGATACCTGAGTGTTAGCGTACTGTTGTAATTCGCATTCTGGGAGAGAGGATAAAATGATCCCAATGGAAATATGGCATATATAGTGGTTTTACTGGGTTACTCTGGGTTATTATGCTTACGAGTTAACAGTCCGAATAATATTTTTTTTATTTTTTGCTTCTATATTGTTTTACATAAAAAAAGACACCTAGTATTTGGCTTTTATATTTCTAGTGTCAATCCTTTTTTTTCATTAACAAAATTGATACCCAACATTGTGTGACTTCCATGATCTACATGCCATTTTACAAGGTTATACCAGGAACCACTGTATGTTTACTGATACACCCATCGTGTACCATGGTTTTCCTCTCATACTCCACATTCTCAGATGATTCAAACTTTTACCTTTTATTGGCCAGATTCACAATACCTCCATTCCTAGTTTCTCTTCATTCTCAGTTTTCTAGTTCAGCTTCACTTCTCGTAATCAGCTTTGCTAGACTCTCGAAAGTTCTAAATTTTATTCTCTTTACCCATTCCCGCGTCCACCTCACACTATGCAAAAACGCAATGCACATCAAAGGCCCAAAAATTTGGAATTTATTACCTATGATTACCAAAGAAACCCGGTCTGTAAATCAATTCAAAACTCTGCTAAAAAACCACCTACTTGCCCAAAACTAAATACCCACTACTTTGCATTACCTACAAAGTTATTAAATAACTTTACACTGCCTCAAAGTAACATTATTCACTGTGTTACTCCCCTAGCCTCAATACCCCCTACAAAATTGCTCAAAGAAAAATAATTTATCAAACATAATCTAGTACAAATGTTGAAACTTATACCTCATAATGTATATGCCATGTTATATCTTATAATGTATAAACCACCTAATATAAATAAATCCATCCTCATGTACCCTTGTGCTCCTTGTAATTCATCTAATGACCATATAATTTGTTATTGCAACACAAATTACTGATTTAATTTGTTTAATATGATTTAATTAATTTTATAAATAAGATAAAAGTATAAAACTATGTTTCAAAAATGTCATGTCTAAACTATGTTCAAATTTCATAGCTTAAATACTCAACTATACTCATATTGTAAACTATTTACTAAAATTCTTACCGTTTAGTTTTAAGTTAATTTTAAGTCTGGCCAAAATGCCCTGCATATTAGGGGCTTTTGGCATGTACACCTCATAACATCTCATAACCCATTGTAATTCTTTGTATCATGTCCAAATTAACTATTATTATAACTATTATTATTATTTTTTTTTTTTTTTTTCAACAAGTCGGCCGTCTCCCACCGAGGCAGGGTGACCCAAAAAGAAAGAAAATCCCCAAAAAGAAAAACTTTCATCATCATTCAACACTTTCACCACACTCATACATAATCACTGTCTTTGCAGAGGAGCTCAGATACGACAGCTGAGAAAAGTCCCTCCCAGCTGTCACTATCTCAGACCCCTCCTTTAAAGTGCAGGCATTGTACTTCCCATTTCCAGGACTCAAGTCCAACTAAATCAATTAACTGGTTTCCCTGAATCCCTTCACACAATGTTACCCTGCTCACACTCCAACAGATCGTCATGTCCCAAAAACCATTCGTCTCCATTCACTCCTATCTAACACGCTCACACATGCTTGCTGGAAGTCCAAGCCCCTCGCCCACAAAACCTCCTTTACCCTTCCCTCCAACCTTTTCTAGGACGACCCCTACCCCGCCTTCCTTCCCTACAGATTTATACGCTCTCCAAGTCATTCTACTTTGATCCATTCTCTCTAAATGACCAAACCACCTCAACAACCCTCTTCAGCCCTCTGACAAATACTTTTAGTAACTCCACACCTTCTCCTAATTTCCACATTCCGAATTTTCTGCATAATATTTACACCACACATTGCCCTTAGACAGGACATCTCCACTGCCTCCAGCCTCCTCCTCGCTGCAGCATTTGCAACCCATGCTTCACACCCATATAAGAGTGTTGGTACCACTATACTTTCGTACATTCCCTTCTTTGCCTCCATGGATAAAGTTTTTGTCTCCACAGATACCTCAATGCACCACTCACCTTTTTCCTTCATCAATTCTATGGTTAACCTCATCCTTCATAAACCCATCCGCTGACACATCAACTCCCAAATATCTGAAAACATTTACTTCTTCCATAATCCTCTCTCCAATGTGATATCCAATTTTTCTTTATTTAAATCGTTTGATACCCTCATCACCTTACTCTTATCTATGTTCACTTTTAACTTTCTACCTTTACACACTCTCCCAAACTCGTCCACTAACCTTTGCAACTTTTCTTTAGAATCTCCCATAAGCACAGTATCATCAGCAAAAAGTAACTGTGTCAACTCCCATTTTGCATTTAATTCTCCATAATTTAATCCCACCCCTCTCCCCAACACCCTAGCATTTACTTCTTTTACAACCCCATCTATAAATATATTAAACAACCATGGTGACATTACACAACCCTGTCTAAGACCTACTTTTACCGGGAAGTAATCTCCCTCTCTCCTACACACCCTAACCTGAGCCTCACTATCCTCATAAAAACTCTTTACAGCCTTCAGTAACTTACTACCTATTCCATACACTTGCAACATTTGCCACATTGCTCCCCTATCCACTCTATCATATGCCTTTTCTAAATCCATAAATGCAATAAAAACTTCTCTACCTTTATCTAAATACTGTTCACATATATGCTTCACTGTAAACACTTGATCTACACATCCCTACCCACTCTAAAGCTTCCTTGCTCATCTGCAATCCTACTCTCTGTCTTACCTCTAATTCTTTCAATAATAACCCTGCCATACACTTTACCTGGTATACTCAGTAAACTTATTCCCCTATAATTTTACACTCTTTTATCCCCTTCCCTTTATATAAAGGAACTATACATGCTCGCTGCCAATCCCTAGGTACCTTCCCCTCTTTCATACATTTATTAAACAAAAATACCAACCACTCCAGCACTATATCCCCCCCTGCTTTTAACATTTCTGTCATGATTCCGTCAATTCCAGCTGCTTTACCCCCTTTCATTCTACGTAATGCCTCATGCACCTCCCCCACACTCACATCCTGCTCTTCTTCACTCCTAAACGATGTTGTACCTCCCTGGCCAGTACATGAAATTATCGCCTCCCTCTTTTCATCGACATTTAAAAGTTCCTCAAAATATTCCCGCCATCTACCCAATACCTCCAGCTCCCCATCTACTAACTCCCCTACTCTGTTTTTAACTGACAAATCCATTCGTTCCCTAGGCTTTCTTACCTTGTTTATCTCACTCCAAAAAAATTTCTTGTTTTCAGCAAAATTTCTTGACAGAGCCTCTCCCGTTCTTTCATCCGCTCTTCTTTTGCACTCTCTCACCACTCTCTTCACCTTTCTTTTACTCTCCATATACTCTGCTCTTCTACTAACACTTCTGTTTTGTAAAAACCTCTCATAAGCTACCTTTTTCAATTTTATCACACCCTTTACTTCTTCATTCCACCACTCACTCCTCTTTCCTCCTGCACCCACCCTCCTATAACCACAAACTTCTGCCCCACATTCTAATACTGCATTTTTAAAACTATCCCAACTCTCTTCAACCCCCCCACTACTCCTACTTGCACTAGCCCACCTTTCTGCCAATAGTTGCTTATATCTCACCCTAACTTCCTCCTCCCTTAGTTTATACACATTTACCTCTCTCTTACTTGCTGTTGCCATTTTCTTTTTGTCCCATCTACCTTTTACTCTAACTGTAGCTACAACGAAATAATGATCTGATATATCCGTTGCCCCTCTATAAACATGTACATCCTGAAGCCTACTCATCAACCTTTTATCCACCAATACATAATCCAACAAACTACTTTCCTTACGTGCTATATCATACCTTGTATATTTATTTATCCTCTTTTTCATAAAATATGTATTACTTATTACCAAACCTCTTTCTACACATAGCTCAATTAATGGCTCCCCATTTACATTTACCCCTGGCACCCCAAATTTACCTACTACTCCATCCACAACATTTTTACCCACTTTAGCATTAAGATCCCCAACCACAATTACTCTCTCACTTGGTTCAAAACTCCCCACACACTCACTCAACATTTCCCAAAATCTCTCTCTCTCCTCTACACTTCTCTCTTCTCCAGGTGCATAAACACTTACTATAACCCACTTTTCACATCCAACCTTTATTTTACTCCACATAATCCTTGAATTTATACATTTATATTCCTTCTTTACCTGCCATAACTGATTATTCAACATTATTGCCACTCCTTCTTTAGCTCTAACTCTATTTGAAACCCCTGATCTAATCCCATTTATTTCTCCCCACTGAAACTCTCCTACCCCCTTCAGCTTTGTCTCACTTAAAGCCAGGACATCCAGCTTCTTTTCATTCATAACATCTACAATCATCTCTTTCTTATCATTATTATTATTATTATTATTATTATTATTATTATTATTATTATTATTATTATTATTATTATTATTATTATTATTAACCAGAACCAGGGGAAGGTCAACAGACAACCCGGTGATATACATTATCTTCATTCTCTCCTCCACCCCTTCACTATTTGAGTCAGTGCTCATCCTTTTACTTTAACCTTGGTAATCATCAACTCTTCTAATCCCTCAATTAACTAAATTGAAGCAGAGGAAGCTACACTGTAATTTGTGATCTTCAGATAGCCTCGAAAGGGACTGTAAACTCCTCTACTGTCTTCCACATCTATACCTCCATTCCTAAATACTCCATTTTAACCCCTCTCTTACCAGTCACTCAACCCTCCCCACCACCCCAGGAAGCGGGGAGGAGCCTTCAATGAATGGAAGGGCGCCTGATGAATGAATGAGTAGAGTGGAGCTGGTTACCTGCACCAAGGTGAATGTTAATCAGGTAGTGGGCCCGGGGCCCCACACCTCGCCCATATCAACCCTGGGACCTTGCTGAGGCACGCGCGGGGAGGCCATGTCTATATATTGCTGCTCCAGCTATTAATATTAAGACAGTGTGATTCAGTAGCATGTAATAGGCAGGAAGCCTATATCATTTACGTCAGTATTTGTTTAATCAATGATACCCAACATCGGTATACCAGTGGTCGTTTAATCAATGATACCCAACATCGGTATACCAGTGGTCGTTTAATCAATGATACCCAACATCGGTATACCAGTGGTCGTTTAATCAATGATACCCAACATCGGTATACCAGTGGTCGTTTAATCAATGATACCCAACATCGGTATACCAGTGGTCGTTTAATCAATGATACCCAACATCGGTATACCAGTGGTCGTTTAATCAATGATACCCAACATCGGTATACCAGTGGTCGTTTAATCAATGATACCAACATCGGTATACCAGTGGTCGTTTAATCAATGATACCCAACATCGGTATACCAGTGGTCGTTTAATCAATGATACCCAACATCGGTATACCAGTGGTCGTTTAATCAATGATACCCAACATCGGTATACCAGTGGTCGTTTAATCACTAATTTTATTATTATCCGACTAAGACCTGCGTCACGGGACAAACTTCCTAACAAAGAAACACCGTCTCCGGATACATTCAGCGCTGAAAAGCAAAACGGTAATTTTTACCCGAACACTGTTCCCACTGCCGCCATTATTTTCAGGTTCAATAAATTATCGCAGTTGTGGGTTAATAGTGGAAGAAAATTGTTATTAGACGTTCATCGCACAGTATTTTTTTTGGCTTATAAGAAAATTTCACATTTTTGTAGCAACAACGAGGGTGTGTGATGGGTATGAGCGAGATCCAATCCCAGTACCCACATGATCACCACCCACACCATCACCCTACCCACACCATCACCCTACTCACACCATCACAATACCCACATCATCACCCTACCCACACCATCACCCTACTCACACCATCACCCTACCCACACCATCACCCTACCCACACGATCACCCTACCCACACGATCACTCTACCCACACCATCACCCTACCCACACCATCACCCTACCCACACCATCACCCTACTCACACCATCACCCTACCCACACCATCACCCTACTCACACCATCACAATACCCACATCATCACCCTACCCACACCATCACCCTACTCACACCATCACCCTACCCACACCATCACCCTACTCACACCATCACCCTACACACACCATCACCCTACCCACACCATCACCCTACCCACACCATCACCCTACCCACACCATCACCCTACCCACATCATCACTCTACCCATTCCATCACTCCACCCACTCCATCATTCCACCCATACCATCACTCCACTCACACCATCACTCCACCCACACCATCACTACCCACACCATCACTCCACCCACATCATCACTCCACCCACACCATCAATCCACCCACACCATCACTCCACCCACTCCATCACTCCATCCACACAATCACTCCCCCACACCATCACCTTCCCACACCATCACTCCACCCAAACCATCACTCCACCCAAACCATCACTCTACCCCCTCCATCACTCCACCCACTCCATCATTCTACCCACTCCATCACTCCACCCACACCATCACCCTTCCCACACCACCACTCCGCCCACACCATCACCCTACCCACACCATCACTCCACTCACACCACCACTACACCCACTCCATCACCCTACCCACACATCAGTCCACCCACACCATCACCCTACCCACATCATCACTCCACCCACACCATCAATCCATCCACTCCATCACTCCACCCACACATCACTCCACCCACTCCATCTCCCGGCGATGATGCCTACACCTCCACCGCCGCCCACACCATAACCCCTACCACACAATCACCCCGCCCACACCATCACCCCGCCCACACCTACCTGCTACAGTGGTCTCTGTTGAAGTCATAAGTGGCAAGACCGGATTCGATTATGTGGGAATTCATTGTGGGCGGACCGGGGTCGGTTGAGTAGGAATCCAACACAGCAGGATTCCGGTGTAGAGGATCGTATTCGTTTAGTGTGTGGGAATTTTGGAGCGCATTGATTGTGTTCAGATGTGTGGGGGAGTCCAATAGGTGCGGTTCAGGGTTCGCATTCGAGGAAGCCTCGGCGTATCCTCCTCTCACAGAAGTTTCTCCAGGTTGCTCTCCCAGGTGAGGCAGGTGAAGGTCAGGGCCGCCTACAGCCTCTTACTTTCACCGGCACAAGTTCTAAGTTTTTTTTTTAAAGGGGCACTTTTTGTACGAGCCGTGCAACGCCAACGCTACATCGCCGCTTCATGATTAGTTGAACACGAGTTTCTCGAGCAGAGGAATGTCGCCCTCCAGCTGAAAGTTCATTAACTACACTAAAAGGTTTACTGACTGCACTAGAGGGTTCACTGACTATATTAGAGGGTTCACTGACTATATTAGAGGGTTCACTCACTGCGCTGGAGGGTCAGCTTTCTCTACAACTACAAACAGTCGCACTGGGATGGCCCAATAGTAGAGAATATAGCCTCAGCAATGCTTCAGAGTGTGTCAGGGAAGGATAGAGCCCGCCTACTTGCAGTGAGAGCTCCTCATGCAGGGGACTTTCTTTTGGCTGTTCCCAACTCCAGCCTTGGCACACGCCTCGACCCACAGACCATCCGCATTGGTGTTGCCCTTCGACTTGCCGCCCCTATTCTCGCCGAACACAGGTGTATTTGTGGCAGTGAAGCAGCAGACCGATTCGGGTACCATGGTCTTGTGTGTCGTAAATCCGAGGGAAAGATTGCAAGACATGAAGAGGTTAATAACATTATCAAGAGGAGCCTCACAACAGCCGGATGCCCAGCAGTAAGGGAACCACCCCAACTATGCAGATCTGATGGCAACCAAAAGCGTCCAGATGGTATCACCCTTCAAGCCTGGACAGACGGCAAGCAGGTGGTGTGGGACTACACATGTGCATCTACCTTGGCTGATACCTATCTCCAGTACACCAGGGAGGAAGGAGGGCTGCTGCCACCTTCAGGGAGTCCCAGAAGTCGAGAAAATATGGAGAACTTGCCCATCATTATATGTTTGTTCCCATAGGCTCAGAGACCCTTGGCTCATGGGGAAAGAGTGCATCTAAGTTCCTCAAGGAGCTGGGCAAAAGACTCAACAGGGTAACTAGGGATCCCAGGGCAGCTAGTTTTCTGTTCCAGCGACTCAGCGCTGCTGTTCAGAGGGTAATGCATGCTGTATTCTGGGCACGCGCACCAGCTCGGAAGAGCTGGATGAGATTTTCGCATTATAATCAGTGACAAAGATGTAACAATATGTACTAGACATGTATCTCTCACCTCGTGTACTGTATATGCCATCTTTATATCAACGATGTATCTCTCAAATCTTTTGTACCATATTATGTAATAAAACATACCTATATATATATATATATATATATATATATATATATATATATATATATATATATATATATATATATATATATATATATATATATATATATATATATATATATATATATATATATATATATATATATATATATAAAATATATATATAGTATATATAATGAACAATTGTCAATGCTCAGTAATAACTCACAATAATTCACATGGAAACAGAAACTCAGAAGATTAATTGGTCTGGATATTTCGATCCCTTTCTGGAATCCTCTTCAGCAGATATATTAATGAAATGAGAACAAGTATATATAAGGAAGGTTGCAGCTCACTCCGTACAGGTGAGTGGAGGGACGTGTCAAGCAGTGGATGAGTGAAAAGACAGGTCCTGAAGTGAAGCTAAATATTTGGGTAGGAAGTTCCTTTGTGCTATGTGATTCCTGATGTGCTGGCGTTCTGTATTAGGTTGGGCGTTGATATGTACTTCTTGAGGGCTAATTTTGAAATGACGTCTGGTTTTCATTGTCCCTTTGAGATCTTGAAATTGGGAGTGGTAACTATGAGAGCAGATTCTATGATTTTGTGTTTGTAACTGCAGTTTGATTGGAGTTTGATAGTGGCAGCATCCCAGCAAACTGTCTTCAAGAAGAGCTCGATAAATTCTTCAGATCAGTTTCTGATCAGTTAGGCTGTAGTACATACGTCGGAGTGCGGGTGATGGACACCAACAGCTTGGTCGCTCAGGCCAACAACCAGTAGGCCTAGTCTGGGACAGGGCCGCGGGGGCGGTGACCTCCGGAATCGACTACAGGTCACCTACGGGTAACCAAGTACTCGTGGCATCCATGCTTTTCATTGGAAATATTTTTCTACCATCTACCAACCCTCTTACTGTCGTAGGGAGTGATTTCGGTGTGCATATTTAGAACTAGTCTCTTAAGAATTTTTCGGGTGTAAATTATGAAGTTCCTTTCTCGACTACTTTCGAAGAAGTCTAGTTTAAGGGGCCCGAGGTGTTTCCAATAATTTAGGTGCTTGACTAAATTTATACGGGGAATGAAATTCTCTGTACATTCTCCAGAATCTAGGACTTCACCTGCCTTAAAAGTATCTATTGGTGAACAGGAAATATTCCAGCCTTGAGAGGAGAAGTGATTTTAAGTACATTATAAATGGCTTAGCATCTCTTATTTTGAAGGTTCTAGTTATCCATGCTATTATTTTCCTTGTGGTTGTAATAGCAACATTGTTATGATCCTTGACTATAAAATCTTTTGACATTACCCCTTCTAACTTCCTCACATTCCTCTTCCTCTCTATTGACAGATTTGAGTTTCTTTTCTATTCTGTTCTAGAATTGGTTTATATTAGCTATGGAGTTTAGCTGTGTCCTCAGTCGATGAAACTCTCCACAGAAATTTTTGATCACCAAAAGTTATGCAAATTTTTAATATGCTAAGTTTATATTTCACAGTTAAACTAATTAAACATTCGCACTTAACCTTGCTAATATTTACACATAAAATAGTTTATTTTGCCTAACCTATGTAAGAATTTTCACAGCTTTAGTTAATATTTTGTCTTGGGAAGCTGGACAATGATAAGCAAACTTGATAAAGAAATTACCTCATGATTCCTTGTTATTTCAACTTGTTCTTTCTGTCTGACTTATATCACACATCCGATAATCCCAGGTCAAGAAGGAGAGGAAAAATAAAAAAAATTTCGTGGAGGTTAACTGCCCAGAATAAAACAAGAAAACCACACAGTGAGGCTTATTACGATAAGGATCCTTAGGTGTTCTCCTGAATGTTATCCATCAATAGACTAACTCCTGAAGATTAAGACACTTAAGCAACATATGGGAATCTTCAATAAAGATTCCCATATGTTGCTTAAGTGTCTTAATCTTCAACTTGTCGATTTTCAAAACCATTTGTCACACACACAGACTAACTCCTACGTGTTTGTTCACTGCTAGATGAACATGAGCAGTAGATGTGCCCATACGTCTCGACTTGCCCATGATTGATCCCGGGTTCTTTTGGTTGCGAGCCTAACTCTTTCCCACTGGATTATATGGATAAATTAGACACATGTGCAACACTTGGGTATCTTTAATGAGGAAACGTTTCGCCACACAGTGGCTTCATCAGTCCATACAAAGGAGAATGGTGAAGAACAAGAGGAGTTTGAGGTAATCAGTCCCTCAGCATTGAGTCGATGTAGTCAGTCCATCAATCTTGAAAAGAATACAGCATATGTGCGAAGAAGTGGCTTATATATTGTAGACAGGAGAGGTGAAACAGTCGTAGGTGGTATCACACTTGACAAATGTCTGACACAGCAACATCTTGGGATCTTAATACCGGGAATTCTTCACTTGCCTAACCCTTGGGCACGACCTACTTCCACATTCGTCAAGTGTGACACCACCTACGACTGCTTCACCTCTCCTGTCTACAATATATAAGCCACTTCTTCGCACATATGCTGTATTCTGCACATGTGTCTAATTTATCAACTTGTCGGTTCTCTGAACCATTCATCTACTCTACACTGGATTACGATATAAAGTTTCAGGATGAAAATAAACTGCAATTATTGCGACATGTGAGGCACAGAGAAGATGGATGGCCTCTAAAAACAGATACATCACAAGAAAATTAAGAAATATTTCTTCTCTCACAGGTAGGACGAATAAAATAATGAAGTAGTGGAGAAGAACCCCATACACAGTTTCATGAGCAGGTACGACAGGGCCCAAGAAGCCAAGAATCATTAACGATGGTAGACTATAAGATTAGAGGCTGTCCACCAGTCACCATGCTCATCTTAACTGTCCACCAGTCACCACCATCATCCTGGCTGTCAACCAGTCACCATGATCATCCTAGCTGTCCACCAGTCACCATGATCATCCTAGCTGTCCACCAGTCACCATGATCTTCCTGGCTGTCCACCAGTTACCATCATCATCCTCGCTGTCCACCAGTCACCATGATCATCCTGGCTGTCCTCCAGTCACCATGATCATCTTGGCTGTCCACCAGTCACCACCATCATCCTGGCTGTCCACCAGTTACTATGATCATCCTGGCTGTCCACCAGTTACCATGATCATCCTGGCTGTCCTCCAGTCACCATGATCATCCTGGCTGTCCACCAGTCACCACCATCATCCTGGCTGTCCCCCAGTTACTATGATCTTCCTGGCTGTCCAACAGTTACCATGATCATCCTGGCTGTCCTCCAGTCATCATGATTATCCTGGCTGTCCACCAGTCACCACCATCATCCTGGCTGTTCACCAGTTACCATGATCATCCTGGCTGTCCACCAGTCACCATGATCTTCCTGGCTGTCCACCAGTTACCATCATCATCCTCGCTGTTCACCAGTCACCATGATCATCCTGGCTGTCCTCCAGTCACCATGATCATCCTAGCTGTCCACCAGTCACCATGATCTTCCTGGCTGTCCACCAGTTACCATCATCATCCTCGCTGTCCACCAGTCACCATGATCATCCTGGCTGTCCTCCAGTCACCATGATCATCTTGGCTGTCCACCAGTCACCACCATCATCCTGGCTGTCCACCAGTTACTATGATCATCCTGGCTGTCCACCAGTTACCATGATCATCCTGGCTGTCCTCCAGTCACCATGATCATCCTGGCTGTCCACCAGTCACCACCATCATCCTGGCTGTCCCCCAGTTACTATGATCTTCCTGGCTGTCCAACAGTTACCATGATCATCCTGGCTGTCCTCCAGTCATCATGATTATCCTGGCTGTCCACCAGTCACCACCATCATCCTGGCTGTTCACCAGTTACCATGATCATCCTGGCTGTCCACCAGTCACCATGATCTTCCTGGCTGTCCACCAGTTACCATCATCATCCTCGCTGTTCACCAGTCACCATGATCATCCTGGCTGTCCTCCAGTCACCATGATCATCCTAGCTGTCCACCAGTCACCATGATCTTCCTGGCTGTCCACCAGTTACCATCATCATCCTCGCTGTCCACCAGTCACCATGATCATCCTGGCTGTCCTCCAGTCACCATGATCATCTTGGCTGTCCACCAGTCACCACCATCATCCTGGCTGTCCACCAGTTACTATGATCATCCTGGCTGTCCACCAGTTACCATGATCATCCTGGCTGTCCTCCAGTCACCATGATCATCCTGGCTGTCCACCAGTCACCACCATCATCCTGGCTGTCCCCCAGTTACTATGATCTTCCTGGCTGTCCAACAGTTACCATGATCATCCTGGCTGTCCTCCAGTCATCATGATTATCCTGGCTGTCCACCAGTCACCACCATCATCCTGGCTGTTCACCAGTTACCATGATCATCCTGGCTGTCCACCAGTCACCATGATCTTCCTGGCTGTCCACCAGTTACCATCATCATCCTCGCTGTTCACCAGTCACCATGATCATCCTGGCTGTCCTCCAGTCACCATGATCATCTTGGCTGTCCACCAGTCACCACCGTCATCCTAGCTGTCCACCAGTTACTATGATCATCCTGGCTGTCCAACAGTTACCATGATCATCCTGGCTGTCCTCCAGTCATCATGATCATCCTGGCTGTCCACCAGTCACCACCATCATCCTGGCTGTTCACCAGTTACCATGATCATCCTCGCTGTCCACCAGTCACCATGATCTTCCTGGCTGTCCAACAGTTACAGTGGTCATCCTGGCTGTCCAACAGTTACAGTGGTCATCCTGGCTGTCCACCAGTCATCACCATCATCCTGGCTGTCCACCAGTTACTATGATCTTCCTGGCTGTCCAACAGTTACCATGACCATCCTGGCTGTCCTCCAGTCACCATGATCATCCTGGCTGTCCACCAGTTACCACTGTAATGAAGCAAATCAGCCCCTCAAGCATTATTTATGTAAGGTGTGATAAATATTAGTTGTGAAAATTTCATGACTGTCCTCACTTATATTTCTCGTCTATATCCTTATCTATTTACCATGTGCATAGTTCTGTAACTCAGGGGAAAGAAATAAATGCTGTTAATTAACTCAAGAAATGTATTTGAACTGTGATTATCTTCGCATTCTGTTGCTCTGTTATTGTATGTTCCAATATGTTTTCTCTAGAATTTTTGTTAATCTGTAATATAGTGTATAACATTAATTTTCTTTGTGTCTGATTGTTTTTCTAGTATTAGTATTCATTGTAATAATTATTGTGAGTAGAAATAAGGTTTATAGAGGCACGGTGACCTTCTTGTGTAGAAATTTGTAAAGAGTTTGTGTACATGAGAGGGAGTTCTATTCAAAACAAGGGAGGGAACACATGGAAGAGATCCCATGACCACTCTCACACCTTTGTCAGCTTAAGAAGCCTTTTCAACTTCCCATATTGATTATACTGCTGCTAACAAGTGAGTGCATAATCTGTGTTGAGAGAGATAAGTGAGAAGATCAAATATTGTTACAATGCAGTCTTTTGTGTTATAGCCATTGGAGGAACAAGCCTCCATCCGGCATATCTTGTATCACTCTAAGAAAAGGCCTATTAACTGTGTATACCTTGTAACTTGCCTTATTATGATAGTTAAATGATACCTGTATATGGTATGATTAGAGTAAATTGTAAGAATAATGATAATTTAAGGTGTAATGACTAGTATTTTTGACCATGTGATCTACCCCAATACTTATTATTTCTAACCTATATCTTATTCCTAACCTATCTTTTATGCTAATACTCTTTTATTAAATATCTACTACTTATGTTTAACTATGCTTATTTCCTGTAATTTATCTGTCACATGTAACTTGACTTAATCTAGCTTACCTGTGTCTTTGCTACCTTGTACCACTATTTTATTTTTCTCTGTCTTATTCATACTAGTCTATGTTTCATGTTTGTTCTGTGCATAATATATATGTTCATTCTTTTTTTTGTGTATTATAATTGTGTTAAGTTATACTGTTTGTTTACTGTATTTCAGCTGTTTTATTTTTATGTAAAATCTTGAATTGTTTTTGATATGCCATTTTTTATTGTTTTCATAATTTGTTAATTATATTCCATTCTTATATATTTTTTCAAGATCTTGTTTTGTTTGTAGAGGTTCTTGTTTGTGTATTTTGTGACTAAACCTGAAAATGATTTTAGGTCTTAGCAGCAACCAGGCACCCCCAAAGAGATGCCTCAAGAGTAGGAGCAGGCTTGGGGTTAGCAACCAGGCACCCCCCAAAGATATGCCTCCAAAGTAGGAGAGATCCACCAGAGATACTGAGGAGAGGAGAGTGCTAGAAACACCTTGAACACTATAGTCCTGGAGGATCAGACCAGGCTTGTAATCTGGGATTTGGAAGGTCTCAGGAGCATCCTAAGGCAGGAATGTATTAAGGAAATGTAAATCTCAGTATGGAAAAGCTATGTGGGGAGGGAGTGTTAACATCAGTAAGCCAGGCTTGCTATAAGAATTAAGTATTTGCTATTACAATTGTTTTTTTTGTGCCAACAATTTCTGATACCCTTGTAATGTGTTTATTAAATTGTAAGTGGTTATGTCTGGGTATGTTTTACTTCCACCTTTGAGCCATGTATACAAGGTCCATGTGTCAGAGACTAAATTTAATAACCGATTGGTTATCATTTTTCTGTGGAGAGTCAAGCCCCTGATAAGGTGCCTACTGCTCATGTTTTCAGGCCATGCTACCCTAAGAGCCAGTACTTATCAGGACCCCCTATCTTGTTTTTACTATCCTGTGTTATTTCTCACTGGGTTTTCCCCTGCTCTAACCCAAACTCCTTGTTTTTCTCCCTTCTCCTATGACTATCATTTCTTTTATCCCTTCCACTATTAAAAGAGCAGGTGGTGGCAGCATACTCCCAAGAGAATAGACCGCTACCGTCTATTCTCCCATATTCCAGTAATGTTCCCTTTTATTTGATCTCTATATTCCCATATTTTTTTGTATCCACTCCAAGTCTCTACCTGAGGGAATAGACAACATGGCATCGTCTGGTGCTCTGTCGACCCCAGGGTGGGGCTGGGGTGGTATTTGCCGCATTTCACCACCATCATCCTGGCTGTCCACCAGTTACTATGATCTTCCTGGCTGTCCACCAGTTACCACCATCATCCTGGCTGTCCACCAGTTACTATGATCTTCCTGGCTGTCCAACAGTTACAGTGGTCATCCTGGCTGTCCACCAGTCACCATGATCTTCCTGGCTGTCCACCAGTTACCATGATCATCCTGGCTGTCCACCAGTCACCATGATCATCCTGGCTGTCCACCAGTTACCATGATCATCCTGGCTGTCCACCAGTCACCACCATCATCCCGGCTGTTCACCAGTCACCATGATCATCCTGGCTGTCTACCAGTCACCATGATCATTCTGGCTGTCCACCAGTCACCATGATCATCCTGGCTGTCCACCAGTCACCATGATCATCCTGGCTGTCCACCAGTCACCATGATCATCAAGGCTGTCCACCAGTCACCATGATCATCCTGGCTGTCCACCAGTCACCATGATCATCCTGGCTGTCCACCAGTCACCATGATCATCCTGGCTGTCCACCAGTCACCACCACCATCCTGGCTGTCCACCAGTCACCATTATCATCCCGGCTGTCCACCAGTTACCATGAACATCCTGGCTGTCCACCAGTCACCACCATCATCCTGGCTGTCCACCAATCACCATGATCATCCTGGCTGTCCTCCAGTCACCACCATCATCCTGGCTGTCTACATGTCACCATGATCATCCTGGATGTCCACCAGTCACCATGATCATCCTGGCTGTCCACCTGTCACCATGATCATCCTGACTGTCCATTAATCACAAAGATCATCCTGGCTGTTTACCAGTCACCATGATCATCCTGGCTGTCCACCAGTCACCACCATCATCCCGGCTGTTCACCAGTCACCATGATCATGCTGGCTGTCCACCAGTCACCATGATCATCCTGGCTGTCCACCAGTCACCATGATCATCCTGGCTGTCCACCAGTCACCATGATCATCCTGGCTGTCCACCAGTCACCATGATCATCCTGGCTGTCCACCAGTCACCATGATCATCCTGGCTGTCCACCAGTCACCATAATCATCCTGGCTGTCCACCAGTCACCACCATCATCCCGGCTGTTCACCAGTCACCATGATTATCCTGGCTGTCTACCAGCCACCATGATCATCCTGGCTGTCCACCAGTCACCATGATCATCCTGGCTGTCCACCAGTCACCATGATCATCCTGGCTGTCCACCAGTCACCACCATCATCCCGGCTGTTCACCAGTCACCATGATCATTCTGGCTGTCCACCCGTCATTATGATAATCCTGGCTGTCCACCAGTCACCATGATCATCCTGGCTGTCCACCAGTCACCACCTTCATCCTGGCTGTCCACCAGTCCCAATCATCATCCTGGCTGTCCACCAGTCCTAACTATCATCATGGCTGTCCACCAGTCCCAACCATTATCATGGCTGTCCACCAGTCACCATGATCATCCTGGCTGTCCACCAGTCCCAATCATCATCATGGCTGTCCACCAGTCCTAACTATCATCATGGCTGTCCACCAGTCACCATGATCATCCTGGCTGTCCACCAGTCACCACCTTCATCCTGGCTGTCCACCAGTCCCAGCCATTATCATGGCTGTCCACCAGTCCCAACCATCATCATGGCTGTTCACCAGTCCCAACCATTATCATGGCTGTCCACCAGTCCCAACCATTATCATGGCGGTCCACCAGTCCCAACCATTATCATGGCGGTCCACCAGTCCCAACCATTATCATGGCTGTCCACCAGTCCCAACCATCATCATGGCTGTCCACCAGTCCCAACCATCATCATGGCTGTCCACCAGTCCCAACCATTATCATGGCTGTCCACCAGTCCCAACCATTATCATGACTGTCCAGTCCCAACCATTATCATGGCTGTTCACCAGTCCCAACCATTATCATGACTGTCCACCAGTCCCAACCATTATCATGGCTGTCCACCAGTCCCAACCATTATCATGACTGTCCACCAGTCCCAACCATTATCATGGCTGTCCACCAGTCCCAACCATTATCATGGCTGTCCACAAGTCCCAACCATTATCATGGCTGTCCACCAGTCCCAACCATTATCATGACTGTCCACCAGTCCCAACCATTATCATGGCTGTCCTCCAGTCCCAACCATTATCATGGCTGTCCACCAGTACCAACCATTATCATGGCTGTCCACCAGTCCCAACCATTATCATGGCTGTCCACCAGTCCCAACCATTATCATGACTGTCCACCAGTCCCAACCATTATCATGGCTGTCCACCAGTCCCAACCATTATCATGGCTGTCCACAAGTCCCAACCATTATCATGGCTGTCCACCAGTCCCAACCATTATCATGACTGTCCACCAGTCCCAACCATTATCATGGCTGTCCACCAGTCCCAACCATTATCATGGCTGTCCACCAGTCCCAACCATTATCATGGCTGTCCACCAGTCCCAACCATTATCATGGCTGTCCACCAGTCCCAACCATTATCATGACTGTCCACCAGTCCCAACCATTATCATGGCTGTCCACCAGTCCCAACCATTATCATGACTGTCCACCAGTCCCAACCATTATCATGGCTGTCCACCAGTCCCAACCATTATCATGGCTGTCCACCAGTCCCAGCCATCGGCTTATCTTCCCAGATCCTCCCCAAGGAACAGCTTTGTACGTGGTTGCGGTTGAGCAAGACAAGAAGTTTCAATTACGAGACCTTTGTGTGGGTCGGCATCAACTTTCGAACGAGAGTTGCAGGCTCCGCTTGCCAAGATATGACACAGTTAATGACACCAGTCCAGATACCTGCTCCCAGTCATTGTTGCCATAATGAATATCTGCCAAGGGTTTGCAACTCTTCATGTTTGTCTTGGTAGTTACCAAACCCGAGTGACAGTCTTCTAAGGTAGTGATTTTGTTTTATAAATGGCATAATTTTGTGCCACACACGACTTCATGCCTTATATCTGACACTCTCATGCACAGGTAGCAGCGTATTCCTGGAACCTGTCCAGTGAACGTGATCAGATTTAATATTTATAGCACCGGCGATCGGATTCCCGGTGTCCCACAGGAATGAATTTGATATCAATGTCAAATTATTTAAGATTGGTGTGTGTAATGGAGTGTGGAGAAGCTACACATAGCTCTGTGTTGTCCAGTGTGTGTAAGCGTTTACTGGAAGACCATTTTTATTTTATTTTAATTCATGTTAAGCGCTAAACCTATTTGGGTTATTCAGCGCAATACTTTGTGGAGGTTTGATCCTCCGTCTGCTGGGCGCGAGACAGACACGCTCTCTATTTGTACTCACCTATCCTTACTGGAAGACCAGACAACTCAGCCCTGTGTTGTCCAGTGTGTGTAGGCATCTACTGGAAGACCAGACAACACAGCCCTGTGTTGTCCAGTGTGTGTAGGCGTCTACTGGAAGACCAGACAACACAGCCCTGTGTTGTCCAGTGTGTGTAGGCGTCTGCTGCAGGATCAGACACACCATGAAGCTGAGTTACTGATTGATTGCATTGACAAGAATTACCATCAGATAAGCGTTGTGAAAGCGAAGGAGGCAAAGACCATAACTCATAATCAAGTTTCAGGTCACTTAGGAACTTTTAGGTCGCGTTTTTAGTCTTTACGCTGGAATTTCCGGCCTAGAAACTTAAAGGAAATAGCTGTTCTGTTGCCCAGGGCCTCTCTTAGTCTCTTAAGCAAAGTTTTATTGAGTAATAGAAACAAAAGAACAAAAAAAAAAAAAATGCTGACTTAGTGGGAAGAGTATACAAATTACTATGTATGAATTTTCAATGAATTTTCAAAATAATTTTTAGCTAGATAATGTACATACAATAATGGTTTAAAAAACACGTGAGCAGACAATTAGACATATTATTAGAAAACGTTTTAGTTCTAGGACCTTAATCACTTCTAACTCACATAAATTACAACAACAGTATTATAAAAGAGGAGAGTGGGGTGTGAGTAATACATAGTGACCTGAAAAATGCCATATTTGGGATGAGGACAAATAGACAATGAGGTCATGTGATTCCTGAGTTGTTAGGTAGGTGGTGCTTTGCCTGGTTGATTATCATGTATGTTAATGTTTCTGAAATGTTGTAGTTCCAGTGTTATGTTGTATAGTATCGGTGACGGTGATTAACGAGGCTTCCAGACATCGTCGGCGTCTAAGATTTTCTTCGATGAGGATGAACTGTGCTTTCTTGAAAGGTCCTGTATGGTGTTGCTGGCCACTTATCCTCCAGGCAGAGCAACTCAAAATAAACTCCCTCAACAGACCAAGAAGATATATCTCAACTTTCCCATGAGGTCAAGTTGCTGGACTTAAATGGATCAGGGACTCTTGATCAACATCTTGAAGACGCACAGGAGCTGTAGATCTACAACCTTAAGAGACTCACTCAAATACTATACGTAATTATAACTGCTACGCAAATCACTGCGAAACACGAAACGCAATGTCCCTAGAGTTACTAACCTAGAGTTAGTAACCTAGAGTTAGTAACCTAGAGTTAGTAACTTCGGATAACTAAAGATTATTAACCCAAGGGGGTTAATAACCCAGAATAAGCCAAAGTTATTAACCCAAGATAAGCCAAGATTATTAACCCAGGATAAGAATAGACTATTACCCCAGGGGGTTAGTAACCTACTTACTGCTAGGTGAACAGGGACAACAGAGTGCTAGCACCCAGGTACCTACTTACTGCTAGGTGAACAGGGACAACAGAGTGCTAGCACCCAGGTACCTACTTACTGCTAGGTGAACAGGGACAACAGTGTGCTAACACCCAGGTACCTACTTACTGCTAGGTGAACAGGGACAACAGTGTGCTAACACCCAGGTACCTACTTACTGCTAGGTGAACAGGGACAGCAGTGTGCTAACACCCAGGTACCTACTTACTGCTAGGTGAACAGGGACAACAGTGTGCTAACACCCAGGTACCTACTTACTGCTAGGTGAACAGGGACAACAGTGTGCTAACACCCAGGTACCTACTTACTGCTAGGTGAACAGGGACAACAGTGTGCTAACACCCAGGTACCTACTTACTGCTAGGTGAACAGGGACAACAGTGTGCTAACACCCAGGTACCTACTTACTGCTAGGTGAACAGGGACAACAGTGTGCTAGCACCCAGGTACCTACTTACTGCTAGGTGAACAGGGACAACAGTGTGCTAGCACCCAGGTACCTACTTACTGCTAGGTGAACAGGGACAACAGTGTGCTAACACCCAGGTACCTACTTACTGCTAGGTGAACATGCACAACCTGTGTCAGGAGGAGAATTTTGAACACTGTAAAATATATTAAACTTTAATGTTTTGAATATAAATTTAATTTTTGGAATTTGTTGGTTTTAGGTAAAAATTATATTATCCTAAGATGCTTAAGTGAATTGTGTAAAAAAAACATATGATATAGATTCAAAATGTAATAAATATGTGTTTTGTTTCAGAGTTTGATGCTGTGACGGCGCCAGAAGTTATTCTCACTCCAAATGTTTATTAATAAAAGTGTCAAATTAGAACCTACAAAGCTTAAGGCTTTTTCTAAATAAATCACATCATCGCTGAAAGTTTGAAGTTTATTCTAAAAGTATTAGCAATGAAACAAATGCCAGAATTCGCTTAATGCGGCTAGCAAATTTTAACTTTACACATTCCCAAATCAATCCAAAACTTCCTCTAAATATGACACAGCAGCATTATAAGTTTGAAGCCGATCAAAACAGGCATTCTCTAGTTTTTTTTCACGGAAACCAATTTGTTCAAAATGAGCGAATTCTGAGACGCCCACTCGATAACAGTGTCAGTTTCTTTGTGAAAGTTAAACAGAAGTTTGAAGGCGATTATAAAAGGCATTTTTCATTTATCACACGAAAACTAATAATTTCCTATTTATTAATTACGTTAACAAATTAATATATTGATATATACAAAGCATAAAAACAATACTGATTTTTGGATTGAGTTTGGTGCATCGGCATTTAAGGTTTGAATATGTTTAACACATTAATTTTTAGTTTTACACGAAAAAACACAATTTAAAAATAAAATTGTCAAATTGGCCCCTACATAGGCCCATAACACTGCGAACCTTCCTACAGTATACAAGTTTGATGACGATCAGAAGAGGCATTCTCAAGACATCGTACAGAAACTAAAATTACATTTTGGTCAATAAAACTGACAAAGGCCCCTTCACATCCAAGTAACGATCAGAACTTTCCTCGAGGTATGGCAACCCAATATTAAAACTTGAAGCCAACAAGATGAGACGTTCTCAAGTTATAAACATGGAAGACGAACAAAAACTCAGGTGACCACTTAAGATACACCTCCGAAAATAGTTAACAAGGAGACCATAAAAGAGGACAGCGACACGCCACCACCACAGGACAGCGACACTCCACCACCACAGGACAGCGACACGCCACCACCACAGGACAGCGACACGCCACCACCACAGGACAGCGACACGCCACCACCACAGGACAGCGACACTCCACCACCACAGGACAGCGACACGCCACCACCACAGGACAGCGACACTCCACCACCACAGGACAGCGACACGCCACCACCACAGGACAGCGACACTCCACCACCACAGGACAGCGACACGCCACCACCACAGGACAGCGACACTCCACCACCACAGGACAGCGACACGCCACCACCACAGGACAGCGACACTCCACCACCACAGGACAGCGACACCACCACCACAGGACAGCGACACGCCACCACCACAGGACAGCGACACGCCACCACCACAGGACAGCGACACGCCACCACCACAGGACAGCGACACGCCAACACCACAGGACAGCGACACGCCACCACCACAGGACAGCGACACTCCACCACCACAGGACAGCGACACGCCACCACCACAGGACAGCGACACGCCAACACCACAGGACAGCGACACGCCACCACCACAGGACAGCGACACGCCACCACCACAGGACAGCGACACGCCACCACCACAGGACAGCGACACGCCACCACCACAGGACAGCGACACTCCACCACCACAACAAGTTGTACCAACGATAAAAAAAACTGGTTTTCGGAACTTAAAATATACGTACAAATATATACACTATCACAGACACAAGGACAAACATTCACACAGGCAAAGGGACACAGACAAACATACACAAAGTCCGCTGACTCATTAATAGACACGCAAGTTTACGAACTTTCAACACTTCAACTGGCCGTAGATTTATTGAGTTTCAAAATCAAAGATTAAAAAGTTTTCAATATTAGAGGCTCAAAAACCAGCCTGTTTCAGAAACAGAGACTCACAAACTAACATGTTTCAGAAACAGAGACTTACAAACCAGCCTGTTTCAGAAACAGAGACTCACAAACCAACATGTTTCAGAAACAGAGACTTACAAACCAACATGTTTCAGAAACAGAGACTCACAAACCAACATGTTTCAGAAACAGAGACTCACAAACCAACATGTTTCAGAAACAGAGACTTACAAACCAACATGTTTCAGAAACAGAGACTCACAAACCAACATGTTTCAGAAAAAGAGACTCACAAACCAACATGTTTCAGAAACAGAAACTTACAAACCAACATGTTTCAGAAACAGAGACTCACAGACCAACATGTTTCAGAAACAGAGACTCACAGACTAATACAATCGTGGCACTAAAGGCTCACAAGGGTCACAGATTAAAAAATCACAGCATCACGCACTTAATAAACTCACCGCGTTGCTAGACACAAGACCACAACATAACAGAGAGGTTTACAACATAACTGAGGTTCACAACATAACAGAGAGATTCACAACATAACAGAGAGATTCACAACATAACAGAGAGGTTCACAACATAACAGAGAGGTTTACAACATAACAGAGGTTCACAACATAACAGAGAGGTTTACAACATAACAGAGGTTCACAACATAACAGAGAGGTTTACAACATAACAGAGGTTCACAACATAACAGAGAGATTCACAACATAACAGAGAGGTTCACAACATAACAGAGAGGTTCACAACATAACAGAGAGGTTCACAACATAACAGAGAGTTTCACAACATAACAGAGAGGTTCACAACATAACAGAGAGGTTCACAACATAACGGAGAGGTCCAGAACATAACAGAGAGGTTCACAACATAATAGAGAGGTTCACAACATAACAGAGAGGTTCACAACATAACAGAGAGGTCCACAACATAACAGAGAGGTCCACAACATAACAGAGAGGTCCACAACATAACAGAGAGGTCCACAACATAACAGAGAGGTTCACAACATAACATAGAGGTTCACAACATAACAGAGGTTCACAACATAACAGAGAGGTTTGCAACATAACAGAGAGGTCCAGAACATAACAGAGAGGTCCAGAACATAACAGAGAGGTTCAGAACATAACAGAGAGGTTCAGAACATAACAGAGAGGTCCAGAACATAACAGAGAGGTCCAGAACATAACATAGAGGTCCGGAACATAACAGAGAGGTCCGGAACATAACAGAGAGGTCCACAACATAACAGAGAGGTCCAGAACATAACAGAGAGGTCCATAACATAACACATAACAGAGAGGTCCACAACATAACTGAGAGGTTCACAACATAACAGAGAGGTTCACAACATAACAGAGAGCTTCACAATATAACAGAGAGGTTCACAACATAACAGAGAGGTCCAGAACATAACAGAAAGGTCCAGAACATAACAGGCAGAGCTACAACACAACAAACAGGTCCACAACGTAACAGATGGGAAGATTGTTTCTCAGGGTCAGGGGCACTACTTATCAGGGTCAGGGGGGTTGCTTCTCAGGGTCACGGGGACTGCTTCTCCGGGTCAAGGGGGAACTGCTTCTCCGAGTCAAGGGGAATTGCTTCTCCGGGTCAAGGGGGACTGCTTCTCCGGGTCAAGGGGGACTGCTTCTCAGGGTCAGGATGGAATGCTTCTCAGGGTCAAGAGGGACTGCTTCTCAGGGTCAAGGGGGACTGCTTCTCAGGGTCAGGGGGGACTTTTTCTCATTGCCAGGGGGACTGCTTCTCCGGGTCAGGGGGGACTGCTTCTCACTGACAGATTTATTTCCTCACAGCACTATAATTCACACTGGTGCTCAGTGTTCGATTAATAAAACCAGCAGTTAACATCGAATATTTTTTTTAATCGCGTTAGGTGAAGGCGAACGCCGCTGACGAACACGATAACATATGTTACTGGTGCCGGCGAACGATCAAACACGGTGCAGGCGGTCACGAACACTTCTCAGCGCACGTATCGTAAATTGCCTTCATGCGCTGACAGGAGGCAACTTGTAAAATGGTGAAAACAAGGGTTCATTCAAGGAAAACAAGGTAGTATCGTTACTTATTGCAAGAGCTAAGTCACATAGCTTTGGTAGCTGTGTGGTAGCGCTGTCGTGTCATGACCGAGAGATCCGGGATCAATAGTTTCCACACACAAATTCTGTAGTGAACCAAGCTCTCAAGATGACATTCTATCTGTCAAGTTAACTTGCACATTCTATCTGTCAAGTTAACTTGCACATTCTACCTGTCAACTTAATATGCAAATTCTAGCTGTCAAGTTAACGAGCACATTTCTCCCGTCAAGTCAGATTATTTTTGCGTAAACGCTGCTTTAGTATAATTGTTAATGGAGAAGGTTAGAGATTACTTTTAAAGAATATGCAAGAGAGAGAGAGAGAGAGAGAGAGAGAGAGAGAGAGAGAGAGAGACAGACAGACAGACAGACAGACAGACAGAGAAAGACAGACAGACAGAGAGTGTGAGAGAGAGAGAGACAGACAGATAGACAGAGAGTGTGAGAGAGAGAGACAGGCAGACAGACAGAGACAGACAGACAGACAGAGTGAGAGAGAGAGCGGCCTAGACAAAAAGTCACTTGTAACTCACCTTACCTTGTGTGTTAAAGCTGAACATGAATCAAGGATACACTGGTGTTAAAAATAGCAACACTCAGCTATCACGCAAGAACATCTTATGTAAGTGGCTCAGAGCTAGCCACCACTAGCTTCTTTATCGCCCCAACCCACTTACTTCCCACGTCTCCAGCTCCTCACAACCTTCACGATAACCCAGAAAGCTCAAGTATCATCATTTTTTCCCTTCTGGATGGCCACACTGAGATGCTGAAACAGGAAGCGGCAGTACTTTAGTGTCTCTACAGTTGTCACCGAACCTGGAATTCAGTGTGTTGAGAAAACTTTCTGCAAATTTGCCTTCAGGTCTAAGAATCTTTGCTTCTACTGAGACAAATTGTTACTGATAGTTTAAGTCTTCCATATTTGATGAGTTTAGATTCTTGCCTATGATCAGCAGTACCTGCGTCCATGTCGCCTAACACTGTAACGGGTATAGGTGACCGCCAAGGTGCAAAAATCGCCCAGCTGGGTTGGTTGAACTGACACAGTGAAGAAGAATAAGGAAGCTGTCAAAGCAATTTAGGAGTCAATATATATTCCCAGTCCATCTAATATGACTGGCAGTAAGGATTGCATCCAGTGATTGTCATTTATGGAAAAATTCAGGACATTTTGTAGTACGAACTTTAAAAATGTCATATTCCTTTATTTTGGGTTTGTCGAGAGGTGAGAAACATCGCAAAATATAGGTAGATTTGGGAAAGACAGGCATCTTTTGAGAAGGTAGAAGACATCATGTGCATCAGCGTCTCTTAACCAGCCGTCCATCTTCTGAGATCGAAGTTTTTTCGCCTAGAATCAGGCTGATATTATTATTAAAATCACACATAAGCACTAAACCCAGAAGGGTCATACAGCGCTGTTTCAAACTGATAGCGTTGGAGTTAAGAGGAGTTCCAGGGAGAGTACTAGCCACTAGATCAATGACTCCTGCTCCTGGCAAGGTCACCATGATTTGGTCACTGATCTGTCGGTTGGAGGAAACTAGCAGGGATTCTGCACTGCCGGCCAAAGTACCCTCATCCAAGAAGCAGATATTGAGCTTACTAAACAGCCTTCCTGTGATTTCCTTACTGAATCTGCAAAATAAAAGGAGAAAGGAGAGGAAGAATGGGCATTACCCTGCTGCACACCTTCATGTGAGTTAAGTTCATTAGACTCCAAGACTGCCTCCCACCACCTCCAGGACTCTCTTCCACCTCCTCCAGGACTCTCTTCCACCACCTCCAAGACTCTCTTCCACGTCCTCCAAGACTCTCTTCCACCTCCTCCAAGACTCTCTTCCACCACCTCCAAGACTTTCTTCCACCTCCTCCAAGACTCTCTTCCACCACCTCCAAGACACTCTTCCACCTCCTCCAAGACTCTCTTCCACCTCCTCCAGGACTCTTTTCCACCTCCTCCAAGACTCTCTTCCACCACCTCCAAGACTCTCTTCCACCACCTCCAAGACTCTCTTCCACCTCCTCCAGGACTCTCTTCCACCTCCTCCAGGACTCTCTTCCACCACCTCCAAGACTCTCTTCCACCTCCTCCAAGACTCTCTTCCACCTCCTCCAGGATTCTCTTCCACCTCCTCCAGGACTCTCTTCCACCTCCTCCAGGACTCTCTTCCACCTCCTCCAGGACTCTCTTCCACCTCCTCCAGGACTCTCTTCCACCTCCTCCAAGACTCTCTTCCACCTCCTCCAGGACTCTCTTCCACCTCCTCCAGGACTCTCTTCCACCTCCTCCAGGACTCTCTTCCACCTCCTCCAGGACACTATATAATGATTTAAGATTCAGATATCTTGTTTTGTTTTAGAGGTCAGAGTTTAAGACTACGATGAATGAGAACACAAACATTTGTGCATTCCTTGTTAGTTTCATGATTGTTAAATTATAATGTTACCAAGGTCACTTTCATTTACTTAGGCTCATTCTCACTTTGTCCATGAATTGAATATATCTTTAACATCCTGAATTTTATGAATATTTTATGGTATTAAATTCCAGCTTAGAAATTTAAAAGAACTGTTTTTCAATACTTCCATTTATCGTCATGCCTGCTTGAGTTTATTGGTTATATATTGTGAAGGTGTGGGTATACAGGTTTAGTCCCCCAGACATGTTTTGAAGGTGTGGGTATACAGGTTTAGTCCCCCAGACATGTTGTGAAGGTGTGGGTATACAGGTTTAGTCCCCCAGACATGTTGTGAAGGTGTGGGTATACAGGTTTAGTCCCCCCAGACATGTTGTGAAGGTGTGGGTATGCAGGTTTAGTCCCCCAGACATGTTGTGAAGGTGTGGGTATACAGGTTTAGTCCCCAGACATGTTGTGAAGGTGTGGGTATGCAGGTTTAGTCCCCCAGACATGTTGTGAAGGTGTGGGTATACAGGTTTAGTCCCCCAGACATGTTGTGAAGGTGTGGGTATGCAGGTTTAGTCCCCCAGACATGTTGTGAAGGTGTGGGTATACAGGTTTAGTCCCCCCAGACATGTTGTGAATGTGTGGGTATACAGGTTTAGTCCCCCAGACATGTTGTGAAGGTGTGGGTATACAGGTTTAGTCCCCCCAGACATGTTGTGAAGGTGTGGGTATGCAGGTTTAGTCCCCAGACATGTTGTGAAGGTGTGGGTATACAGGTTTAGTCCCCCAGACATGTTGTGAAGGTGTGGGTATACAGGTTTAGTCCCCAGACATGTTGTGAAGGTGTGGGTATACAGGTTTAGTCCCCCAGACATGTTGTGAAGGTGTGGGTATACAGGTTTAGTCCCCCAGACATGTTGTGAAGGTGTGGGTATACAGGTTTAGTCCCCCAGACATGTTGTGAAGGTGTGGGTATACAGGTTTAGTCCCCCCAGACATGTTGTGAAGGTGTGGGTATACAGGTTTAATCCCACAAGACATGTTGTGAAGGTGTGATTATACAGGTTTAGTCCCCCCAGACATGTTGTGACGGTGTGGGTATACAGGTTTAGTCCCCCCAGACATGTTGTGAAGGTGTGGGTGTACAAGTGTACTGCCCACAAGTGTGAGTGTGAATATACAAGGTTTTGTAAAAGACTGTTCATTATACTGTGTTAGCCTTGCCATCGGGCGAGTACATTAAGGCTGAAAAAAAGCAAAAATCTTCAGTGATAATAAATAATACACAATAAAAACCATGGAGTGATCTCTGATGAGTGGGGAGAGTAATGTGTGATTGAGTGGTGGTGAGAGTGTCTGTGAGGGAGAAGTGTGGCAAGGAAGAAGGAAGAGAGAGGGGAAAAGTTCCATCTGTGCCATGTTAGAAAAGGTCATGCTATGGCCCACACAACCAGCACATATTGGTGACGATAACATAATTGCTCACATATAAGGCACCTCATATTACACCTCCATACTTTAACTCTGTGTAAACTCTAATGGAAATCTTACTAAAAAAATCGTCCACATATTTATATATATATAATTCCTGGGGTAATGCCAAGTATGCTAATTCAATTAACACTGCACGAGGGCTTTATAAAGTTCATATATGTGATAATTATTATAATATTTATGACTAAGAGAGGAGAGAGCTAAAAGAGTGAAGGTCACAGCGCCTGAGGGATGGAAATTATCAGGTGTGATCACATGAGGAATATACCTCCAACCTCTTGGATCGAGAGCCCTGAGGAACATATATGTGAAAATATTTGACAAGACCATTGGGTATAGTGTCTGATCATTTGTATCAACTCACAGTGTTGCAAGTCCCCGTACAATGTTGACCTCCAGGGTGACCCTTCAGTGTTGCAAGTCCCCGTACAATGTTGATCTCCAGGGTGACCCTTCAGTGTTGCAAGTCCCCGTACAATGTTGACCTCTAGGGTGACCCTTCAGTGTTGCAAGTCCCCGTACAATGTTGATCTCCAGGGTGACCCTTCAGTGTTGCAAGTCCCCGTACAATGTTGACCTCTAGGGTGACCCTTCAGTGTTGCAAGTCCCCGTACAATGTTGATCTCCAGGGTGACCCTTCAGTGTTGCAAGTCCCCGTACAATGTTGACCTCTAGGGTGACCCTTCAGTGTTGCAAGTCCTCGTACAATGTTGACCTCTAGGGTGACCCTTCAGTGTTGCAAGTCCCCGTACAATGTTGATCTCCAGGGTGACCCTTCAGGGTGGCAAGTCCCCGTACAATGTTGACGTCCAGGGTGACTCCTTGTGATAAATGATCCACACGGACTGTGGATCAAGTCTCCATCACTCCTTGTGATAAATGATCCACACCGACGGTGGATCAAGTCTCCATCACTCCTTGTGATAAATGATCCACACCGACGGTGGATCAAGTCTCCATCACTCCTTGTGATAAATGATCCACACGGACAGAGTAATTTCTTAAATATAATTAAGATTCTTGATTACATTCTAGTCAGATAATATCTAATTAAAGCGCGATCATTTTAAAAGGAAAATAACGTGAAGGTCTGGGAGAAAAAAGTCTGGTTAAAAGTCTGGGATGAAAGTCTGTCAGGGCTAAAAGTCTGGGAAAAATGTCTGGGAGTTGTACCTGATGATACTGATGTTGCAAGTTGTATATTATTATTATTATGATTATTATTATTATTATTATTATTATTATTATTATTATTATTATTATTATTATTATTATTATTATTATTATTATTATTATTATTATTATTATTATTATTATTATTATTATTATTATTATTATTATTATTATTATTATTATATTAGTTTTATTATTATTATTATTTTTATGTTGCGTAATTATTGATTAATGAGTGTTGAGTTGCAGCATAAGGTAAGCCAGAGTAATGGTGCGTCACAAGTCCACTTTATTTGGTGGGCTCAACACAGTGCATTATGACTGGAAGACTGTTACTTGCTGATAACTGATGTAATTTTGCAACACTTGTGTTGTGGCTTTATCTTGTGTTGCTGCTGTTGGTGGTGCTGCTGGTGCTCTTGCTTCTACTGCTGATGATGATGACTCTGCTGCTTGGCTACAATTATTATCTAGTGGTGATTGTTGTGGTGGCTGAAATGGTGATTGTGGTAGTGGTGATAGTGGTATTGTGGTAACGCTTGCGATGGTTGTGGTGGCTGAGATGTTGTGGTGATGATGGACTTGATAGTCTGGTGCCAGTCTCTTTCTCTCTCTCGCTTTAGTAATAATAATAATAATAATAATAATAATAATAATAATAATAATAATAATAATAATAATAATAATAATAATAATAATAATAATAATAATAATAATAATAATAATAGCATTAATAATAATTAATGATTCAATTCAAGACTTGCCAATGGTTCAGAGCGAGTTAAATGTGAGTGCTGTCAAATACTGTCACGGTGACGGCAAGTGTATCAGACTAGGTGAACACAAATGGTGTTGTACCACAGTTGTTGGCCCCTGATAGAAGCGGCTGGATCACCAGCGTTCAAGAATGCGAGAAAGTTGCTTTATCACTACTAGAAGATGGCTTAGATGACCCACGAAATAGCTGAAGGGAGTGAGTGGCTGTGATAGTGAATCATTGTTGCTGCCTGACCTGACTTGCAGTCCAGCCCTCACTGTTGTTCAGAGCTGCCTTGCAGCCCAGCCCTCACTGTTGTTCAGAGCTGCCTTGCAGCCCAGCCCTCACTGTTGTTCAGAGCTGCCTTGCAGCCCAGCCCTCACTGTTGTTCAGAGCTGCCTTGCAGCCCAGCCCTCACTGTTGTTCAGAGCTGCCTTGCAACCCAGCCCTCACTGTTGTTCAGAGCTGCCTTGCAGCCCAGCCCTCACTGTTGTTCAGAGCTGCCTTGCAGCCCAGCCCTCACTGTTGTTCAGACCTGACTTGCAGCCCAGCCCTCACTGTTGTTCAGAGCTGCCTTGCAGCCCAGCCCTCACTGTTGTTCAGAGCTGACTTGCAGCCCAGCCCTCACTGTTGTTCAGAGCTGACTTGCAGCCCAGCCCTCACTGTTGTTCAGAGCTGACTTGCAGCCCAGCCCTCACTGTTGTTCAGACCTGACTTGCAGTCCAGCCCTCACTGTTGTTCAGAGCTGCCTTGCAGCCCAGCCCTCACTGTTGTTCAGAGCTGCCTTGCAGCCCAGCCCTCACTGTTGTTCAGAGCTGCCTTGCAGCCCAGCCCTCACTGTTGTTCAGAGCTGCTCTTGCAGCCCAGCCCTCACTGTTGTTCAGAGCTGCCTTGCAGCCCAGCCCTCACTGTTGTTCAGAGCTGCCTTGCAGCCCAGCCCTCACTGTTGTTCAGAGCTGCCTTGCAGCCCAGCCCTCACTGTTGTTCAGAGCTGCCTTGCAGCCCAGCCCTCACTGTTGTTCAGAGCTGACTTGCAGCCCAGCCCTCACTGTTGTTCAGAGCTGCCTTGCAGCCCAGCCCTCACTGTTGTTCAGAGCTGCCTTGCAGCCCAGCCCTCACTGTTGTTCAGAGCTGCACTTGCAGCCCAGCCCTCACTGTTGTTCAGAGCTGCCTTGCAGCCCAGCCCTCACTGTTGTTCAGAGCTGCCTTGCAGCCCAGCCCTCACTGTTGTTCAGAGCTGCCTTGCAGCCCAGCCCTCACTGTTGTTCAGAGCTGCCTTGCAGCCCAGCCCTCACTGTTGTTCAGAGCTGCCTTGCAGCCCAGCCCTCACTGTTGTTCAGAGCTGCCTTGCAGCCCAGCCCTCACTGTTGTTCAGAGCTGCCTTGCAGCCCAGCCCTCATGTTGTTCAGAGCTGCTTGCAGCCAGCCCTCACTGTTGTTCAGAGCTGCCTTGCAGCCCAGCCCTCATTGTTGTTCAGAGCTGCCTTGCAGCCCAGCCCTCATGTTTTCAGAGCTGACTTGCAGCCCAGCCCTCATTGTTGTTCAGAGCTGCTTGCAGCCAGCCTCATTGTTGTTCAGAGCTGCCTTGCAGCCCAGCCCTCATTGTTGTTCAGAGCTGACTTGCAGCCCAGCCCTCATTGTTGTTCAGAGCTGCCTTGCAGCCCAGCCCTCATTGTTGTTCAGAGCTGCCTTGCAGCCCAGCCCTCATTGTTGTTCAGAGCTGACTTGCAGCCCAGCCCTCATTGTTGTTCAGAGCTGCTTGCAGCCCAGCCCTCACTGTTTGTTCAGAGCTGACTTGCAGCCCAGCCCTCATTGTTGTTCAGAGCTGACTTGCAGTCCAGCCCTCATTGTTGTTCAGAGCTGACTTGCAGCCCAGCCCTCATTGTTGTTCAGAGCTGACTTGCAGCCCAGCCCTCATTGTTATTCAGAGCTGCCTTGCAGTCCAGCCCTCATTGTTGTTCAGAGCTGACTTGCAGCCCAGCCCTCATTGTTGTTCAGAGCTGCCTTGCAGCCAGCCCTCATGTTGTTCAGAGCTGCCTTGCAGCCCAGCCCTCATTGTTGTTCAGAGCTGACTTGCAGCCAGCCCTCACTGTTGTTCAGAGCTGCCTTGCAGCCCAGCCCTCATGTTGTTCAGAGCTGCCTTGCAGCCCAGCCCTCATGTTGTTCAGAGCTGACTTGCAGCCCAGCCCTCATGTTGTTCAGAGCTGACTTGCAGCCCAGCCCTCATTGTTGTTCAGAGCTGCCTTGCAGCCCAGCCCTCATTGTTCTTCAGAGCTGCCTTGCAGCCCAGCCCTCATTGTTATTCAGAGCTGACTTGCAGTCCAGCCCTCATTGTTGTTCAGAGCTGCCTTGCAGCCCAGCCCTCATGTGTTAGTTCAGGAGCTGCCTTGCAGCCCAGCCCTCATTGTTGTTCAGAGCTGCCTTGCAGCCCAGCCCTCATTGTTGTTCAGAGCTGACCTTGCAGCCCAGCCCTCATGTTGTTCAGGAGCTGCTTGCAGCCCAGCCCTCATTGTTGTTCAGAGCTGCCTTGCAGCCCAGCCCTCATTGTTGTTCAGAGCTGCCTTGCAGCCCAGCCCTCAATGTTGTTCAGAGCTGCCTTGCAGCCCAGCCCTCATTGTTGTTCAGAGCTGCCTTGCAGCCCAGCCTCATTGTTGTTCAGAGCTGACTTGCAGCCAGCCCTCATTGTTGTTCAGAGCTGCCTTGCAGCCCAGCCCTCATTGTTGTTCAGAGCTGCCTTGCAGCCCAGCCCTCATTGTTGTTCAGAGCTGACTTGCAGCCCAGCCCTCATTGTTGTTCAGAGCTGCCTTGCAGCCCAGCCCTCATTGTTGTTCAGAGCTGCCTTGCAGCCCAGCCCTCATTTGTTCAGAGCTGACTTGCAGTCCAGCCCTGTGTTCATGTTGCACCTCAGGAGCTGACTTGCAGCCCAGCCCTCATGTTGTTCACTGAGCATTTTGACCTTGCAGTCCAGCCCTCATTTGTTCAGAGCTGACTTGCAGCCCAGCCCTCATTGTTGTTCACTGCTTCACAGTCATGTTGTTCAGAGCTGACTTGCAGCCCAGCCCTCATGTTGTTCAACGTTCAGAGCTGCCTTGCAGCTCGCAGAGCTGCCTGACATTGTTTTCAGAGCTGACTTGCAGCCCAGCCCTCATTGTTTTCAGAGCTGACTTGCAGCCCAGCCTCATTGTTAGTTCAGAGCTGACTTGCAGCCAGCCCTCATTGTTGTTCAGAGCTGACTTGCAGCCCAGCCCTCATTGTTGTTCAGAGCTGACTTGCAGCCCAGCCCTCATTGTTATTCAGAGCTGACTTGCAGTCCAGCCCTCATTGTTATTCAGAGCTGACTTGCAGTCCAGCCCTCATTGTTGTTCAGAGCTGACTTGCAGTTCAGCCCTCATTGTTGTTCAGAGCTGACTTGCAGCCCAGCCTCATTTTCACACTTGCAGCCCAGCTCATTGTTATTCAGAGCTGCTTGCAGTCCAGCCCTCATTGTTGTTCAGAGCTGACTTGCAGCCCAGCCCTCATTGTTTTCAGAGCTGACTTGCAGTCCAGCCCTTTTGTACACTTGCAGCCCTATTCAGAGCTGACTTGCAGCCCAGCCTCATATAAGCGACTTGCCATTGTTTCAGAGCTGACTTGCAGTAATTTCAGCCAGTTAGCTCATGTTGTTCAGAGCTGACTTGCAGCCCACCCCTCATTGTTATTCAGAGCTGACTTGCAGCCCAGCCCTCATTGTTGTTCAGAGCTGACTTGCAGCCCAGCCCTCATTGTTGCTGAGAGCTGACTTGCAACCCAGCCCTCATTGTTGCTGAGAGCTGACTTGCAACCCAGTTCTCAGTGTTGTTACTAAGGGATGAGCTGCAGCCCAACCCTCACATTCTGCTGATTCAAGTAAAGTACTACTGACCAGAGTGAACCAAAGTTAGGCTAAAGAACAAGTTTGTACAGGGACAATGTTTCGCTGTGTGGAACTTTATCGTAACTTGATAAAGTTTTACACTTATAAACGACACGTTGTCCCATTACAGCTTCCATCTCATCTAGCATAATCCACTACGGTATGATAGTTGAGCTTTCATCTCATCTAGCATCATCCAGTACAGTATGATAGTTGAGCTTCCATCTCATTTAGTATTTCCAGCTTGTAGTATGATACTCTTGGTTTAACTTAATATATTAGTTATAACTTCTAGCTTGACACGTTACTTTAGATCTTGCCACCTAGATCTTTGTATTTTAGTAAAGTAATTGAGACAGAATTTTGTGGATAAATTCTGCACGACTCACAAGAATTTATTACCTAATGGTTGTATTATACAGAAGACTTGGTTATAGCAATCTATTATATATATATTATAGGAAGGTAATAGCAGACCAAGGAACGGGTGGGGTTTGAATAAGTTCCGTGGTTTGTTATTACAATTTCGTGAGGCAACGTAATAAAAGGCTGTATAATTAGGTATCCCCAAAGGAGGACCTTTAAATGGTTTCCTGAAATTTTCTCTTTGTATTTCTTCCTCTAACTTTTCGGTTTCATCTCGCTTATAACTAGAGAACCACTCATCAGATCGAATTCATATTTGGAACACTTGTTACTGAACATATTCCTAGCATCCTGAAATGGCTTGGATAACTTTCAAAAACACTCAGTGGCTTAGTTTCAAACGTTCAAAAAGGTGCCTCCTAACTCGACAAAGGCAAAAAGTGAATTTCCAGTGAGTAGGCGCAAATTTGACCATTTTATGTGTAAAATTAGGTGAAATTTTTATTTCCATTTAATCAAAGTGATCAAAATGTGTACGTCTGTCACTGCTAAATGCCTTCAGAATTTAATGGTTGATGCATCTTACGACCAGGATAGTTCCTCTCAAACACATTCAGCATCCCTAAAACCCAGGTACCGTCCCTTAAACCCAGGTACTGTCCCTCAAACCCAGGTACCGTCCTTTAAACCCAGGTACTGTCCCTCAAACCCAGACACTGTCCCTCACACTCAGGTACCCGTCTCTTAAACCCAGATACTGTCCCTCACACCCAGGTACCGTCCTTCAAAACCACCCATCTTCCCTTAAAAACACCCACCCACCCTCCTGTAACTTAAATACTAACCATCAAATACAAGAGAAAAATTACTAGGAGCTTTCAGCTTTAAGAAGAGTAGATTATATCTCTAGGTATTGTACAGGTACAGTGATAACATAAATATTAAAGGAATTCCACAAACTTGTAGAAGCCTGACACCAATCACTTCGTCTATTACTATTCCATCATGCGGGAAGTTACGTGTCCATGGCACGTTCATCGACATAGCAAGTGGGCGGGCACATGTGGGTGGGCACCAGGGGTGCAGTTGGGCGGCCACAGGGGGGTGGGCACCAGTGATGCAGATGGGTGGGTACCAGTGATGCAGTTGGGCCGGCACCAGGGGTGCAGTTGGGCGGCCACAGGTGGGTGGGCACCACTGATGCAGTTGGGTGGGCACCAGTGGTGCAGTTGGGCAGGCATATGTGGGTGGGCACAAGTGGTGCAGGTGGGCGGGCACAGGTGGGTGGGTAGAGGCCACACACTGGGTACTGCATCAGTGTTACTCAGGCCCTTGTGCCGCTAACTACCCGCGCTGCTGCTCTACCTCGCCCACCCGCCTCAGGTCTGTACCCTACCTCAATGTTCAAGAAATCCTCACCCGCCTCAGGTCTATACCCGTTTACCTGTACCCTTGACTTAAACCCACCAGAAACTAGTAGTCGCCTACAATACTGACCAGCATCCACCGGCTCCTAGCTTCCTGGACCCCTTTCATCCACTGGTTCCTAGCTATCTGGACCCCTGTCATCCACTGGTTCCTAGCTTCCTGAACCCCTATCGTCCACTGGTTTCTGGGCTCCTGGACCCCTATCATCCACGGGTTCCTGGGTTCCTGAACCCCTATCATCCACTGGTTCCTGGGCTCCTGGACCCCTATCATTCACTGGTTCCTAGCTTCCTGGACCCCTATCATCCACTGGTTAATGGGCTCCTGGACCTCTATCATCCACTGGTTCCTGGGCTCCTGAAGCCCTATCATCCACTGGTTCCTGGGCTCCTGGACCCCTATCATCCGCTGGTTCCTGGGCTCCTGAACCCCTATCATCCACTGGTTCCTGGGCTCCTGGACCCCTATCATCCATTGGTTCCTGGGCTCCTGGACCACTATCATTTACTGGTTTCTGGCCGCCAGGATTTCTATAATACCTGCTCTTAAAACTGTGCATGGGGTTTACCTCCATCACGTCCTTAAGCTCAGAAGTGTTTACCACTGTAAGATTGAAGAAATATTACCTAATATAGCTATGGCTCATCTTGCCCTCTTGCCTGAGAGCCTCGCGTTTCAAACATTTTTTTCCTGCCTGCTCCATCAAAACTTTTGAGTAACTTACACGTCGTGATCTGTCTCCCCTGGTTCCTCTCACTTCCACGATTGACAGAGTCAGTTCTTTTAGGTTCTCCACATAGTTCAACAGTCTTAGTTCTGAAACTAGGCTAGTCGCAAACCTATGTATTTTCTCTAACTTCTGAACGTGCTTTCACAGGTGTGAACTCCATACTGATGCTGTGTATTCTAAGATAGGTCTGATGCACGTCCTGTAAATTATCTTGAAGGTTTTCTTAATAAGTTTTCTGAAGGTAATTCTTAGATTCACTAGCCTCGCATGTACTGCTGATGTTATGTGTTTTATACGCAAATCTGTAGATATGTTCGGGTTAACAGTTATTTCCAGGTCCTCTCTTTATTTGCTTTCTCTAATTTCCGATTTATACATTTTATCTGGTCTTCCTTCACTCTCTTCGATTTGCGGTACTTTGCACTTGTCTGGATTAACCTTCTGTAGCTACTTATTTGATCATTCGTGCAGTATATCTCAATCTCTTTGAAGCTAATCTTTATCCTCTAGTGTTGTTATTTCCCTCGTTAGTTTTATATCATTATCAAACAGCAGTTAATAGGAATTGGTCTCTTCTGGCAGATCATTTACGTTTATTAGGCAAAGTGAGGGCTCTAGTACCGATCCTTGAGGAACCGTACCTGTTAATCTCACCCATACTGATGCTTCCTCTCTTACCGTCATATTCTGTCTCTTATCCGTTAGTTACCCACCGATCCATTTGAGTATTCTTTTGCACCCCTGCGTGCTCTTCCAAGTTATGGATCAAACTTGGGTGTGGTGCTGTGTATCACATGCCTTCCTGCACTCTAGAAAATATATTCGATCTGTCCTTGTGTCTCTTGCTTATTTACTTGATTTTTTTTATAGAATTACATAGCTGAAGTGTCTCCTCCACATATGCATAATCAATGTCTCTCTGTTTATCTTCTGCGTCACTTTACAGGGAATAAATATCAATGATACTAGTGTGTGACTAAGTGAGTATTGCAGAAACGCACCACTCAGTTCTTCCTCCCCTTCCTTCCCTACCCACCTGGATATATTATCAGCTTCCACACTCATCCTGGCTTTCTTGTACCCTAAACCCACGCCTCCCTCAGGTCAGTACCCGTCCATCTTGCTCGTATTCTTAATCCACGCCCATAAACACACCCACACTCACAGTCACACCCACACTCACAGTCACACCCACACTCACAGTCACACCCACACTCACAGTCACACCCACACTCACAGTCTCACCCACACTCACAGTCACACCCACACTCACAGTCTCACCCACACTCACAGTCACACCCACACTCACAGTCACACCCACACTCACAGTCACACCCACACTCACAGTCACACCCACACTCACAGTCACACCCACACTCACAGTCACACCCACACTCACAGTCTCACCCACACTCACAGTCACACCCACACTCACAGTCACACCCACACTCACAGTCACACCCACACTCACAGTCACACCCACACTCACAGTCACACCCACACTCACAGTCACACCCACACTCACAGTCACACCCACACTCATAGTCACACCCACACTCACAGTCACACCCACACCCAGAACTGCACTATCCCCATGCACCGTTCGGTCGTATAAATAACTTACACTCCTCCAGGTGCACCGTGCACTAACACAATAACTTACACTCCTCCAGGTGCACTGTGCACTAGCACAATAACTTACACTCCTCCAGGTGCACAGTGCACTAACACAATAACTTACACTCCTCCAGGTGCACAGTGCACTAACACAATAACTTACACTCCTCCAGGTGCACAGTGCACTAACACAATAACTTACACTCCTCCAGGTGCACAGTGCACTAACACAATAACTTACACTCCTCCAGGTGCACAGTGCACTAACACAATAACTTACACTCCTCCAGGTGCACAGTGCACTAACACAATAACTTACACTCCTCCAGGTGCACAGTGCACTAACACAATAACTTACACTCCTCCAGGTGCACAGTGCACTAACACAATAAATCTATTTGTCCGCTCACAAAGTTTGTTTCACTTTTCATCTGACTGGAAGTGAGAGAGAAGATAGGGAGAGACTGGAGGTGAGAGAGAAGATAGGGAGAGACTGGAAGTGAGAGAGAAGATAGGGAGAGACTGGAGGTGAGAGAGAAGATAGGGAGAGACTGGAGGTGAGAGAGAAGATAGGGAGAGACTGGAAGTGAGAGAGAAGATAGGGAGAGACTGGAGGTGAGAGAGAAGATAGGGAGAGACTGGAGGTGAGAGAGAAGATAGGGAGAGACTGGAGGTGAGAGAGAAGATAGGGAGAGACTGGAAGTGAGAGAGAAGATAGGGAGAGACTGGAGGTGAGAGAGAAGATAGGGAGAGACTGGAGGTGAGAGAGAAGATAGGGAGAGACTGGAGGTGAGAGAGAAGATAGGGAGAGACTAGAGGTGAGAGAGAAGATAGGGAGAGACTGGAGGTGAGAGAGAAGATAGGGAGAGACTGGAGGTGAAGAGAAGATAGGGAGAGACTGGAAGTGAGAGAGAAGATAGGGAGAGACTGGAGGTGAGAGAAGATAGGGAGAAACTGGAAGTGAGAGAGAAGATAGGGAGAGACTGGAGGTGAGAGAGAAGATAGGGAGAGACTTAGGTGAGAGAGAAGATAGGGAGAGACTGGAGGTGAGAGAGAAGATAGGGAGAGACTGGAGGTGAGAGAGAAGATAGGGAGAGACTGGAGGTGAGAGAGAAGATAGGGAGAGACTGGAAGTGAGAGAGAAGATAGGGAGAGACTGGAGGTGAGAGAGAAGATAGGGAGAGACTTAGGTGAGAGAGAAGATAGGGAGAGACTGGAGGTGAGAGAGAAGATAGGGAGAGACTGGAGGTGAGAGAGAAGATAGGGAGAGACTGGAGGTGAGAGAGAAGATAGGGAGAGACTGGAGGTGAGAGAGAAGATAGGGAGAGACTGGAAGTGAGAGAGAAGATAGGGAGAGACTGGAGGTGAGAGAGAAGATAGGGAGAGACTGGAGGTGAGAGAGAATATAGGGAGAGACTGGAGGTGAGAGAGAAGATAGGGAGAGACTGGAGGTGAGAGAGAAGATAGGGAGAGACTGGAGGTGAGAGAGAAGATAGGAGAGACTGGAAGTGAGAGAGAAGATAGGGAGAGACTGGAGGTGAGAGAGAAGATAGGGAGAGACTGGAGGTGAGAGAGAAGATAGGGAGAGACTGGAGGTGAGAGAGAAGATAGGGAGAGACTGGAAGTGAGAGAGAAGATAGGGAGAGACTGGAGGTGAGAGAGAAGATAGGGAGAGACTGGAAGTGAGAGAGAAGATAGGGAGAGACTGGAGGTGAGAGAGAAGATAGGGAGAGACTTAGGTGAGAGAGAAGATAGGGAGAGACTGGAGGTGACTGGGTATATACGACAAACTGGACTCTTAACACAAACAGAAGCTATAGTATAGAGAAGTCACAAGGACACTGGGAAGTACCTTTAGAGTGTGAGTATAATAGGAAAGTGGAATGAATATAATGTGGGGTTTGTGGAGGAGAATGCTACACAGTTTTAAGAGTAGATATGATAGGGCTGGAGTGACCATAAACCAGTAATGCCATTCTATGAAGCTTAATAGGCAGACCAGGGCATGAACAGGCCTCCTACAAACACAAATAGGCTAATAGTCACAGAAATTGAACAAAAAGAAGAGAAATGGTCTTGATAGTCTGACAAATAAGTATTATTGCCTTCTCTGAGAGCGCTAAACTTGTAAGAGTTATACACCTAGGAGCAGGGGATAATTAGGTTTGATCCAAGGAAGTGGAGGATAGCTCTAATTCCTTAGATCAAGAGTACTTCCCTAATAATAAGGTATCCCAAATATGGTTTGGCATTAGAACATTTTATTGCCACGTCTCATAAAAGATCTGGTTGAAAATTGTCCAAAAATGACATTATATTATAATGTGATGAATAAAACTGTTTTTAGTGGCACTGGCATCAGTGCCATCATGAAGCAGGGTCACCATCGAGGTGCTACAATCATCAGTGCCATCATGAAGCAGGGTCACCATCGAGGTGCCACAATCATCAGTGCCATTATGAAGCAGGGTTACTAGCGAGGTGCCACAATCATCAGTGCCATTATGAAGCAAGATCACCATCGAGGTGCCACAATCATCAGTGCCATTATGAAGCAGGGTTACTAGCGAGGTGCCACAATCATCAGTGCCATTATGAAGCAGGGTTACTAGCGAGGTGCCACAATCATCAGTGCCATTATGAAGCAGGGTTACTAGCGAGGTGCCACAATCATCAGTGCCATTATGAAGCAGGGTTACTAGCGAGGTGCCACAATCATCAGTGTCATTATGAAGCAGGGTTACTAGCGAGGTGGCACAATCATCAGTGCCATTATGAAGCAGGGTTACTAGCGAGGTGCCACAATCATCAGTGCCATTATGAAGCAAGATCACCATCGAGGTGCCACAATCATCAGTGCCATTATGAAGCAGGGTTACTAGCGAGGTGCCACAATCATCAGTGCCATTATGAAGCAGGGTTACTAGCGAGGTGCCACAATCATAAGTTTAATCATCTGTAATATTTAGTTATCGTGTTCTTCAAAACTTACATAGTGGGTACACCTGCAACTTGCTACTCCAGTATTCTATATGATAGTTTATCTCTCAAGTATTCTCTGTAAAAATAAAAGAAGTCATCACTACTGAGCAACGACAACCACTGCCAGTAAAGCAACAGTCACAACTGCTTCTCAACAAGACAATACCACTATTGCAACACCGCCTCAACAAGACATCACCACTATTGCAACACCTCCTCAAGACAGCACCACTATTGCAACACCTCCTTAGCAAGACAACACCACTATTGCAACACCACCTCAGCAAGACAACACCACTGTTGCAACACCACCTCAGCAAGACAACACCACTATTGCAACACCTCCTCAGCAAGACAACACCACTATTGCTAGACTCTCCAGTATAATAATGGTATATAATACCGACAAGTAGATAAGAAAGACACATGTGCAACACTTACGTTATCTGTATTTGGAAACTTTTCGCCTACACAGTAGGCTTCATCAGGTGAATACAGACTGATGAAGCCTACTGTCCAAACGAAACTGCTGCACATTTGTCTTACTTATGTATACTCTCGAGCTTGTGTTAATGTTCCAGGAGATGCAGCCTGTGTTTATGGGAGCAAGTAAGAACGGGTGTTATGTATAGTGTGTGTGGTGAGGCAGGATGCCACCATCTCTGTCCAGAGGATAGTGAGAGGCTGTTACTGACCAGGTGTCTAGATCATTCAATTCCAACCAGCATGTCATTCGATCAATCAACCTGTTTGCAAGTCAGTCAACCGCAGAACTTAACAGCCGGAACTAACCAGAATATGTTAACTAGTCACAACTAACGCACAGTCGCTAGTTAATAATGGCCCAGTGGACTAAGCTTACCCGTCGGAATAATGAGTTAGTTGTGAATTATTGCAGTGACGGCATTGTGCGTTTGTTAAGAGTTGTTGAAGTCACGGTATTATGCGTCATATGTGACTTGTTACAGTCATGGTATTATGCGTCATATGTGACTTGTTACAGTCATGGTATTATGCGTCATATGTGACTTGTTACAGTCATGGTATTATGCGTCAGATGTGACTTGTTACAGTCATGGTATTATGCGTCAGATGTGACTTGTTGCAGTCATGGTATTATGCGTCATATGTGACTTGTTACAGTCATGGTATTATGCGTCAGATGTGACTTGTTGCAGCCACGGTATTGTATTTTTCATTATTTCTACATTACCTGCATATAGTCATTACCTGCATATATATATATATATATATATATATATATATATATATATATATATATATATATATATGCAGGTAATACTATATGCAGGTAATGTAGAAATAATGAAAAATACAATACATATATACATCATAGAGAGAGAGAGAGAGAGTACACCAATGAGGGAACTTGTACAGGGCAGCAGGAAGTGTTCCACAGTGTACATAGAGGAACATCAGGACATTTCTAGGCCACTCAGATAATGGTGACAATGCTGATACCGTGATGGGTGCTTGATCTGATGGGCTGGTGATCAAGAGAGAGGGTGGGAAGGAAGGGGAAAGGGGTTATAGGTAGTTATTGGGCGAAGCTAAGATACAAGGTCAACAGAGTGAAACCAGTCACCCTCACCCACCCATTCATCCCGAAACCCACCCACCCTCTAATCAACCCACCTCACTCCAAAACCCAGCCATTCCCTAACTCACCCATCCCTCTCCTATCCACTCAGTAATTCCCTAATCCACCAGCCCACCCTCCTTCCCTAACAAAAATAGTCCGTCTCTAAAAGCACACTTATATAAATAATAATAATAATAATAAACTCATTTTCTGGCCATTGATATTACACCGATTTTAGAGTAAGTTCTAAGTGCTGATTCCGAACATATCATCTGTTTTTCTTGATTGGATCAAGTTTTTGATAAATTTGATATCCCACTGAAAAAAAACATAAAATATGTGAAAAAATATATTGATCAGGCGGGGCTAACTTACAAATCGCATTGAAGTTATATTTTAGATCATGCACAAGTCAAATCATGCAATATATACTAGCTCTTGATTCTATATAATAACAGATTAACATAGTAAGATAATTCAGATACCACTAATTATTGTATATGAAAACGTTGTTTGTACAATTTTCTTCTATGTTGGTCACCAGCGCAGTTTTGTTGAGTGAACAATCATTGTGCAATAAGACACATTTCAGATTCAGATTCAGATTTTTTATTTCCTTGAAAGTTTTCAATGTGGTTGACATATTGTAGGAAGTATATATAAATAGGTAGTTTACAGTGAGGTTTTACAATGATTTGTAGCTCAAAGAGCCACTATCATGCCTTGGCATTACGGGCAGTCTAAACTTAACACATTACTGATTACTTAACACTAGACATACAAAACAGTTTAATCAGGTTACACTAATTATACAATAGGTTATACTACTATCAAATATATGTTATTTAACATTTGCATTAGGTTAAAATATGAGAATTTATTGTACTCTGAGCATTTACTTTTGGGGTCCTGAGGCTTCTAATGGAGGTGTCTATAAACAGCCGAGAATGTCCTGGTCGATATTCAAGTCCCATCTGAAGAAGACGAAGGATGTTATTGCAGTGTACAAGTTCTTGATCTTGGCTGAAATAAAGAAGAAGTTCAACCTGTCTTGTCCGGCAGAGTTGTAAACACTAGAATGGTAACGTCTTCACTGTGTGGCACAGGTCCCCTTGCTGACACCAAATCAGGATATTCTCACTTAGCCACCAGACCACCGTAGCCTGGTGGCTAAAGCTCTCGCTTCACACGGCGAGGGTCCGGGTTCGACTCCCGGCGAGGGTAAAAACATTGGGCGTGTTTCTTTATACCGGTTGTCTATGTTCCCCATCAATAAAATGGGTACCTGGGTGTTAGTCGACTGGTGTGGGTCGCATCCTGGGACAAAACTGACCTAATTTGCGGGAAATGCTCAGCATAACAAGCGGCTTTCTATATAGTAGTATGTCAATTATGTCAGCTAGGCCTGTATACCTTGTACATGTACTTGTAGAAACAAATATATTATATTACATTCACTACACATCATCTTAGTGGTTCTCTCCACACTATAGACACACCAAAGTTTAAACTTTTCCTTTGCCTACTTTTCCACTATGGTAAGTATTTTACACAGGTTTTGCCAACCATATAGGGAACCCAAGACTTCGCTTCTTCAACAAGCGCCATTCCAGAATAAACAATATAAGCTTGTTTTAAAAAAAAAATCTGTGATTTTTTTCTATTTTTCCAAAGAGTACTCGCCACAAATGTAGATAAATACATTGGGATTGTTTAAGCAGACTCTACAAACTAGAGACAATTTGAAAAATCTACTGTCATTTACGAATTCAAAATCCAAAAATACCCTGAATACCTTCAAATATCTTTGACGGTTTTTTTTTGTTGGCCAGTGTAATAATAATAATAATAATAATAATAATAATAATAATAATAATAATAATAATAATAATAATAATAATAATAAAAACAACAATGATAAAGAAAATAATAATAATAAAGAAATCAAAATAATAATAATGATAATAATCGCAGATCAGAGTGTGGAATATCTAAATATTTCTGGATAGATATGTGGGAAAATTCTTCAACAATAAATCCAACATTTCCTATTATACAAGTGATGGATCAGTGATCCAACAGTGTTGGGTCAGTGGTGGATAAGTTGTGTAGATTCAGGGGTGTGACCTCAGGTGTGACCTCAGGTGTGGTCTCAGATGTGTGGCCTCAGATGTGTGTCATCAGCAGCTGCTGAGAGGAGAGAGAGAGAGAGAGAGAGAGAGAGAGAGAGAGAGAGAGAGAGAGAGAGAGAGAGAGAGAGAGCGGAGAGAGAGAGAGAGAGGAGAGAGAGAGAGAGAGAGAGAGAGAGAGAGAGAGAGAGAGAGAGAGAGAGAGAGAGTGTGTTAAGTGCTTCTTCGTTAAGCTGATAAATCAAGCTGAGATCATCTATGCCAGTAATTACTGACCTCGAGAACAATTTATGCGGGCAGTAAGTTGCTTGGTACACTGCTCCGAGTATCTGGACGAGATGCGCAGACACACCTGCTGGTAGTGTGGCCCCCGTGTGGCCACAGCTCTTGTGGCCCAATACAGCCTTAGGTGAGATGGTCCGATGTTGTAACAGCTGTTTAGGCTTGTGTGTTTGTGTGTGCTGGCTGTTTATGTTTGTGTTTATGTATGTGTGTTTGTCAATTTCTTCCACTCACAAAGGAACCTGGATCAGTTGAAGGAGTTTAATAAAATATTAATAAATGTAGTAGACAAATGCGTAAAAAAATTGAGGACAAAAAGCAAACGCCTGGTTGTTTGATTTAGTGGTTAAAGAAAGTAGCTTCACGTCCTCACAAACTGAAAATAAAAAAATGATGTATTGATCTATCGTAGACAGTTATTAAGTCCAGACTTGATAATATCCAGGACAGGCCGAAACGGCCACTTTTCAATGGCATTTATTGGCTGAGAATTGTTCTTGCCCCGGTTTTGTGATATGGATTCTTCTGAAGGATCGTCTATCAGGCAGCTTGAAGTAGCAGCGCAATGTTGACGCTAAACTCACCTTGACACTATAACCCCAGGCTGGATAACAGACACCGATGGTTGATTGGACCATAAACTAGCTATTACTGTGTCGATCACTGTTTGGGCTTCATCTGAGCTTCCGTTGTGAAGCCAGCCACGTACCTCTTGACCTTGGATACTAAAACAGAAAAAGAAAAAATAGCATTAGTAAAACTGGAGCTAGTTTATTTTTCAATTTTTTTTTTATTTAGCGGCGGTTGTTTTAAGTGAGATGTTAATAAGTTAGAAGCTTGACACAGTGTGAAGGATGGTGAGAAGCTTGACACAGTGTGAAGGATGAGTGACAGTGTGAAGGATGGTGAGAAGCTTGACACAGTGTGAAGGATGAGTGAGAAGCTTGACACAGTGTGAAGGATGGTGAGAAGCTTGACACAGTGTGAAGGATGGTGAGAAGCTTGACACAGTGTGAAGGATGGTGAGAAGCTTGACACAGTGTGAAGGATGGTGAGAAGCTTGACACAGTGTGAAGGATGGTGAGAAGCTTGACACAGTGTGAAGGATGGTGAGAAGCTTGACACGTGTGAAGGATGGGAGAAGCTTGACACAGTGTGAAGGATGGTGAGAAGCTTGACACCGTGTGAAGGATGGCGAGAAGCTTGACACAGTGTGAAGGATGGTGAGAAGCTTGACACAGTGTGAAGGATGGTGAGAAGCTTGACACAGTGTGAAGGATGGTGAGAAGCTTGACACAGTGTGAAGGATGGTGAGAAGCTTGACACAGTGTGAAGGATGGGAGAAGCTTGACACAGTGTGAAGGATGGTGAGAAGCTAGACACAGTGTGAAGGATGGTGAGAAGCTTGACACAGTGTGAAGGATGGTGAGAAGCTTGACACAGTGTGAAGGATGGTGAGAAGCTTGACACAGTGTGAAGGATGGCGAGAAGCTTGACACAGTGTGAAGGATGGCTAGAAGCTTGACACAGTGTGAAGGATGGTGAGAAGCTTAACACAGTGTGAAGGATGGTGAGAAGCTTGACACAGTGTGAAGGATGGTGAGAAGCTTGACACAGTGTGAAGGATGGTGAGAAGCTTGACACAGTGTGAAGGATGGTGAGAAGCTTGACACAGTGTGAAGGATGGTGAGAAGCTTGGAGTCCATCTCTGAACGTGAGAGGCTTCTGATGTAAGAAGTCTTTGAATGTAAGAAACTTCTGATGTAAGAAGTCTTTGAATGTAAGAGGCTTCTTATGTAAGAAGTATTTGAATGTAAGAAGCTGCTGATGTAAGAAGTCTTTGAATGTAAGAAGCTTCTGATGTAAGAAGTCTTTGAATGTAAGAAACTTCTGATGTAAGAAGTCTTTGAATGTAAGAAGCTGCTAAATGTAAGAAGTTATTTGAATGTAAGAAGCTTCTGATGTAAGAAGTCTTTGAATGTAAGAAGCTTCTGATGTAAGAAGTCTTTGAATGTAAGAAGCTTCTGATGTAAGAAGTCTTTGAATGTAAGAAGCTTCTGATGTAAGAAGTCTTTGAATGTAAGAAGCTTCTGATGTAAGAAGTCTCTGAACGTAAGAAGTGAATCTTCTTCCTGGTGGTCGACTAAGTCACACGACGTAGAGAGTAAATTCTCTTCTGACGGTTTAATTACTAGACCGTCGGCCGAACGCTGGTCGTCCCTGGGGAGGTTCGTCACTGCTCTCAGACATATCAACTACACGAGGGTCATTAAAATATTTCATCCACACGAGGGTCATTAAGACTTCAACTACACGAGGGTTATTAAGGCTGCAGTTCACCTGTTCACTAACGTCAATAATTATTTAATCTTTGAAATAAAGTATAAGGTCCTCTTTATATACATTTTAGAAGATACAAAGTTCTTGTATTTATCCTTCAAGAGGGAATACCTTGATGCTAGCGAAGGGCTCTTAATACAAAGAATTATAGCTACACTACCTTTTTCCGCTATTTCCCAGGCGCTGTGTTACATCTACGATTTTAGCGCTTCTACATGATTAGAGAGGTGGTGTTGTTATCGTGTGTGTGTGTGTGTGTACTCACCTAATTGGGGTTGCAGGGGTTGAGACTTAGTTCCTGGCCCCGCCTCTTCACTGACCGTGTGTGTGTGTGTGTGTGTGTGTGTGAGTTGGATGCTGTGAGGCGCCAGGTTGTCTGTTATGCAGCAGAGGCTCCTCACTACCGCGTATACCATCTAGTGTCTGGCGTCTAGTCTGGAGGTGGAAATTAGAGGAATAAAGTGGGCACACCAAAGACAGGAGTAAGGATAGACAGCTTTATGAAGAATAGGTTTAGAGTAAGAACAAATATGTAAGAGAGAGGAGTGATTTTTCAAGAATGACACATAAAAATATTGAGCAGGACGTATGGTAGAGGAGGAAGAAAGTTAAAGTTCAAGGTCCAAAACTACACTTTCTTGTTAGCTTGTTGCTGCTATGTAACGTGTTATGTATTCTTGAGTGTGCTTGGCACGCCATGCAGACTTGCATTATTTATATTGTTTAACTGTGTGTGTGTGTGTGTGTGATGGGATGGGATGGGGGGATGCTGTGATGATCTAACACACACACACACAACTTTGATTTGTTACTGCACACGCTAGAATGGATGTTAGAATATTTTAGCAGCAAGATATCACCTTCACCATTACCACGGTCAATACTAATAAAACCACCACCGTTATTACTACCACTACCAACATTACTGTTTGAAATACCATCACTACCACTATCACCACCAACAAAAGATCAGCTATGATAACAATACTGTAATTATTCTTTATATCATGTAAAGATCTACTGTAGTCGTTAAGATCATTACTTTAGCCTGATAACTGATATATGTCTCTGACACAGGATGTATATACTCTTAAATTCTCATTGTTCATTTATTTCTTTTTCCTCACACAGGTAAGTGTGGCCAATCATATCTCTGCACATACAGGCGTGTGGCCAATCATATCTCTGCACATACAGGTAAGTGTGGCCAATCATATCTCTGCACATACAGGCAAGTGTGGCCAATCACATCTCTGCACATACAGGCAAGTGTGGCCAATCACATCTCTACATACAGGTAAGTGTACGTAGGCACCCCAGCTTGACAACCAATGATGTAGATACATAAAATGTATATGGGGCCGTAAAAAGTATATTGAGGCTCATAAAGACAGTTCTCAGGGTCGTCTGTATCACATACTCCGCTGAGGGTTATTGTGTTGATGTGCATCTCAGATGAAATGCTCGACATTATGCTTAGTCCTAAATCCTTCTCCCGATTGTGTCCTTTAACATTTATTCCTCTGTGGCTCTACTCATAGTCTTGTCTTCCTTGCCTTCCTATATACTCATAACTTGGTTCTTGCTGGCGTTGAATTCCACTAACCACGTGTCTGGTCACTCATGTTGTCTCTCCAGGTGTACCCTGGAGCCCAAACTTCTCTTTTTTGTGGATAAATGGTTCAGAGAACCGATAGAATTGTGTAACTCTGTCTAATTCATCACTCTCTTTTCTTGTTCATCACAAAATCTGCAGTTTACCTAGAAGTTCTCCTCCTCTTGATAACTATGCATTGTAGCTCATCCCCTTTACATAATCTGCAAACAGTGATTTATATTACTAGTTTAGCGCCGTCATACCATCAGTTTAAGTGTCCCTGTATCTAGTGGGTTTTCAGTGTTGTTAAGCATCTTTAATTCTATTTCTTTGTAATTAAAATCTCATATGTGTGAAACCCTGGAGGAACTGAATCTATGTAGAGTACTTGATCCTTTAAGTTCCCAAGCGAGACTGGAGAGTATAGCAACCCGGTCATAGAGTTGGATAAAACGTATGTGTAACGCTATAAGTTCGAACCTATGAACTCCGACAAGGAAGCTGTGAGTGTCTGCACCCGGCTATGTTCATCTCCTGTTCTTTGGTAGTACGTTGTACATAATTTTTACTATAACCCTGAGCTGCCATTTATGACTGATCGTACAATATAGTCATTGAACCTTTCCGTTGTACAGTCATTCTAGATTCTCAAAATTACTGGTTCTTGACCACCACAAGTACTTATCCGTTTCCGTTTCCTGTCTTATTATGTGTTATCCTCATAGGCAAATTGCATAATTGATCATACCAGTTAGCTTCATCTCCATAATTGTTACTGAAGTCAGGCATTATTTCCCTTACCAGGTTATTTAATTCGTTGCTTATATTTGAGATTCCATCTGCATATATACGCTAAATTTTGAATAATTTTCTCTTACCTAGTTATGATTCAAGGTTGTCTGGAACCAGGGAACTGTGTAGTGAATGTAATGATGGTATGTGGGGGCCCCTTAGCCTTGCTATCATGTGGGGCCACTTAGCCCTGATTATCACGTCGGGCCCCTTAGCCTTGCTACCATGTGGGGGCCCCTTAGCCTTACTATCATGTGGAGCCCCTTAGCCCTGCTTATCACGTCGGGTCCCTTAGCCTTGCTATCATGTGGGGCCCCTTAACCTTCGTGGTCGCCCACACAAGGTCATCACATTTCGGTGAACCCCTTGCAGAGTCTACAGTACCACTAGTGTAGTGTTACCTTGAACACCAGAGTGTGTGTAACAGTAAACTGGACACACTGGTATTAAAGGTACCACTGTACGTGGCAATAACACTCACCTACACACACTTGTCTTCCAACGTACCACTGTACGTGGTCACAACACACACCTACACACACTTGTCTTCCAACGTACCACTGTACGTGGTCACAACACTCACCCGTCCTTGTTGAGGAAATGTTTTCTGGTGTTCTTTCTTCTCAGGTTTATTCCGGAGTTTGCAATTATTGTTTCTTATGGTTAATGGCGATCTTATGTGCTTGTTATAGTTCCTCTCTTCCTCTTCTCCACCAACCAGAAATGTTCTCTTAAATCGTGAAGACATGATTAAAGCGATGGGGGAGAAGGTTTAACTGGGAAGAACTTTATCAATTAATCACTTGATAAAGCTCTACACAGAGCGAAACATGACTAAATAAAGCTCTACACAGAGAGCGAAACATGACTTAATAAAGCTCTAAACAGCTAAACATGACTTGATAAAGCTCTACACCGAGCGAAACATGACTTGATAAAGCTGTACATAGAGAGCGAAACATGACTTAATAAAGCTCTACACAGCGAAACATGACTTGATAAAGCTCTACACAGAGCGAAACATGACTTAATAAAACTCTACACAGCGAAACATGACTTGATAAAGCTCTACACAGAGCGAAACATGACTTGATAAAGCTCTACACAGAGAGCGAAACATGACTTAATAAAGCTCTAAACAGCGAAACATGACTTAATAAAGCTCTACACAGAGCGAAACATGACTTAATAAAACTCTACATAGCGAAACATGACTTGATAAAGCTCTACACAGAGAGCGAAACATGACTTGACAAAGCTCTACACAGAGAGCTTAACATGACTTAATAAAACTCTACACAGCGAAACATGACTTGATAAAGCTCTACACAGAGAGGTAAACATGACTTGATAAAGCTCTACACAGAGAGCTTAACATGACTTAATAAAACTCTACACAGCGAAACATGACTTGATAAAGCTCTACACAGAGCGAAACATGACTTGATAAAGCTCTACACAGAGAGCGAAACATGACCTAATAAAGCTCTACACAGAGAGCGAAACATGACTTAATAAAGCTCTACACAGCTAAACATGACTTGATAAAGCTCTACACAGAGCGAAACATTACTTAATAAAGCTCTACACAGCGAAACATGACTTAATAAAGCTCTACACAGCGAACATGACTTAATATAGCTCTACACAGCGAAACATGACTTAATAAAGCTCTACACAGAGCGAAACATGACTTAATAAAGCTCTACACAGAGTGAAACATGACTTAATAAAACTCTACACAGCGAAACAGGACTTGATAAAGCTCTACACAGAGCGAAACATGACTTGATAAAGCTCTACACAGAGCGAAACATGACTTAATAAAGCTCTACACAGCGAAACATGACTTGATAAAGCTCTACACAGCGAAACATGACTTGATAAAGCTCTACACAGAGCGAAACATGACTTGATAAAGCTCTACACAGAGAGCGAAACATGACTTGATAAAGCTCTACACAGAGCGAAACATGACTTGATAAAGCTCTACACAGAGCGAAACATGACTTAATAAAGCTCTACACAGAGCGAAACATGACTTAATAAAGCTCTACACAGCTAAACATGACTTGATAAAGCTCTACACAGAGAGCGAAACATGACTTAATAAAGCTCTACACAGCTAAACATGACTTGATAAAGCTCTACACAGAGAGCGAAACATGACTTGATAAAGCTCTACACAGAGAGCGAAACATGACTTGATAAAGCTCTACACAGAGAGCGAAACATGACTTAATAAAGCTCTACACAGAGAGCGAAACATGACTTAATAAAGCTCTACACAGCGAAACATGATTTGATAAAGCTCTACACAGCGAAACATGTCTTGATAAAGCTCTACACAGAGCGAAACATGACTTAATAAAGCTCTACACAGCTAAACATGACTTGATAAAGCTCTACACAGAGCGAAACATGACTTGATAAAGCTCTACACAGAGAGCGAAGCATGACTTGATAAAGCTCTACACAGAGAGCGAAACATGACTTAATAAAGCTCTACACAGAGAGCGAAACATGACTTAATAAAGCTCTACACAGCTAAACATGACTTGATAAAGCTCTACACAGCTAAACATGACTTGATAAAGCTCTACACAGAGCGAAACATGACTTGATAAAACTCTACACAGAGCGAAACATGACTTGATAAAGCTCTACACAGCTAAACATGACTTGATAAAGCTCTACACAGCTAAACATGACTTGATAAAGCTCTACACAGAGCGAAACATGACTTGATAAAGCTCTACACAGCTAAACATGACTTGATAAAGCTCTACACAGCTAAACATGACTTGATAAAGCTCTACACAGAGCGAAACATGACTTAATAAAACTCTACACAGCGAAACATGACTTGATAAAGCTCTACACAGAGCGAAACATGACTTGATAAAGCTCTACACAGCTAAACATGACTTAATAAAGCTCTACACAGCTAAACATGACTTAATAAAGCTCTACACAGCTAAACATGACTTGATAAAGCTCTACACAGCTAAACATGACTTGATAAAGCTCTACACAGAGCGAAACATGACTTAATAAAACTCTACACAGCGAAACATGACTTGATAAAGCTCTACACAGCTAAACATGACTTGATAAAGCTCTACACAGCTAAACATGACTTAATAAAGCTCTACACAGAGCGAAACATGACTTGATAAAACTCTACACAGCTAAACATGACTTGATAAAGCTTTACACAGCTAAACATGACTTGATAAAGCTCTACACAGAGCGAAACATGACTTAATAAAACTCTACACAGCGAAACATGACTTGATAAAGCTCTACACAGCTAAACATGACTTGATAAAGCTCTACACAGCTAAACATGACTTAATAAAGCTCTACACAGAGCGAAACATGACTTGATAAAACTCTACACAGCTAAACATGACTTGATAAAGCTCTACACAGAGCGAAACGTTCTTCCATCAAAAAAGCTTATTTCACAGCCTAAGTCGCTTCTTCAGTACTGTAGACAGCTGGAGTTTTCCATTCACTTTATAATTCGTATTTAATAACCATGGGAGATATATTTTCTTCCTTTAATTCCTCTTCATTTGCTTTATTTCGTCAATAAGGTTCTAGCAAGAAAACCAAAGTTGTGAATTGTAAATTAAACAAAAAATTCTCCTTGTGTATGTGTGAAAGTTACCTTGAAATTTTAGGGCATAAAATACAAGGCGGTCAGTGTTTTGTCTCTCAGGAAATACGTGAACACTCGCCCTCATATTGTGTTTGTGTTTTTTTTTGTGATAACTTCTGCATAATTACTTCAATACTCATGTTGTTTAAATGTACTACTACTACTACACTACTATTGCTACTACTTCTAGTATTACTACTACTACTACTACTAATAATAATAATAATAATAATTACTCAGATCTGTTGAGTGGAATCATACTCATGATCCTATATCTAGGGATCGAACCCCTTCCCTGACCCACTAGCCTAGACAGCACGCCACTAAAAAATCATAATTTTTAAAGACGATTTCTTTGCCTTTTTCCCCACTATCTTTTCATTTTTAATTCGTCTATAATGAAATCCTGGCTGGCCGACTGTATGCTGACTATCAAATAAGTATAAAAATTACGATATACACAATTTTGCTGATTTAACATCAAAATGATAAAATTGTTTTGCTTCCTAGTTGTTTCATTCACTTTTATCACCAAGTGTTAGTGGAACAAGGCGTTTAAAAGGTCTTCTTTTATATATTGGCACATCCTGCTGCTTGATCCAGACATTTCTTCAAAACAATGTGATACCTCGCCAGGTCTTGCTGCTTCGTGTCAACATCCAACTATAATGTTTTTACTTATTTCATTGGGTTTATCTGAGAGATGACATGCTATTAACTGACTGGTGATAACCTTGGGTGATGACTGTGAGTGATGACTGAGTGATGACTGAGTGATGACTGGGGGGTTATGTGAGATATGCTAGGACAAAACAATACTTTAAAAGGGTTCATGGTAGACCTTGAAGGCTGCACCACCCAACAACACCACTGGCACTGATTAATGACTCGCGTGTTACATGATTAATTGACTCACCTTAACCAAACATTTCACTGCCAGTGTTTCTTCCACCCAACATATACTGTATGTGTGTGTGTGTGTGTGACACACATTTTCCTGGCCTGGACTAAACACACTAAGGACAACGAAAATTGAGGAACAGATCAGTTGACATATAGTGTTTCCTATATTGTCTTAAGGAGCCATTCAGCTGTTTCATTTTGTTTTGCCTAAATCTCTCTCAAAGTGGTGATGATGAGCTCAATGGAGTGGTGTTATATACGGTGCTGTGAGGTACACAAGACTGTCTCCCCCCCTACACCATGTATCAGGCAGCCAGTAATGACTCTCACTAGCACCACTGACGCCTCCTGTGGTAGACTCCATAGGTCGTCTGTCCGGCTTACGACTGTCGCAGACTGTAGTCGTAGTTTTCTAAACACAGCTGCCAGGGGTTATCTGCTCGGTAGGAAACTATGTTATTTCGGTAGTACAATACGTTATTCAGGTAGTCACTATGTTATTCTGGTGGTCACTACGTTATTCTGGTGGTCACTACGTTATTCAGGTGGTCACTACGTTTTATGCAGTGTGGCTAGAACAAGTTAGATAATAAACAAAATACATAAGAAACACCTGGATCTCTTTATTAACGAGACGTTTCGTCTACACAAACGGCTTCTTCAGTCTAATGCAGTTTAACAATATCAGGTCTAAAGGCCTGAGCACCATAAATTTATTTCTCAGTTTCTTCCATTGTCTCCAGTATAACATCTGCATCTGTGTTACACTGGAAAAGAATGATGCATAGTGATACGTCTCGTCAAAAACGCTACCCAGGTGTACACATGTGTCTTATTCATCAAATGGTCGGTATTATATACTATGAATATTGTAACTAATCGCAAAACAGCGATGACCAATACACATCAACCTGTGTTTAGACTATTGCTGAAATTCCTACTCCTTTCCCTTTCCAGAATTGCATCTAAAGAAACGTTTGCAACTTACAATGCGAAAGGCCTAAAGCAACCTCATTCTCCTTCCCCTGTGATTCTTATGCATGCTAGAAAGGCCAGTTGCTTATTTTGGTAGGCAACCATTTTTAACAGTTATTATTAACCAGTGGGATACCTATCAGAGATTATGGCTCCTTGTCTGTACTCTTCAGTATCAATACAATATTCATTCATGTACAAGTATCTGGTACATCTGACTGTATGTAGCTTGTCTTCTCTGCATCTTGTCCCATCTTGTTCCATTTCTTCACAATTGTTATACTGAAAAGAATCTTTGTAACCTACCTTGGGATCATATGTATGAGTATTAGTAATGATGAATATTGAAGTCTGTACTTACCTTGGTGTGCTACCTACCGTGGCTACGTACTCGCACTCCGGGTTCTCCTCAGGAAGCTAGGAGTTCAGTCCTCCAAGGAAAAGAGCCAGAAGGTTCAGTCCTCGAAGGTGGAGAACAAAGGTTTAATTCTCAAGATGAACAGGTTTCAATATTCGAAGAGAATGAGTGGGGGGGTTTAGTCCTGGAAGAGAGGAGCGAGGGTTCAGTACTCGAAGAGAAAGAGAGGGTTCAGTACTCGAAGAGAAAGAGAGGTTTCAGTACTCGAAGAGAAAGAGAGGGTTCAGTACTCGAAGAGAAAGAGAGGGTTCAGTACTCGAAGAGAAAGAGAGGGTTCAGTACTCGAAGAGAAAGAGAGGGTTCAGTACTCGAAGGAAAAGAGAGGGTTGGTTCAGTACTCGAAGGGAAAGAGAGGGTTCAGTACTCGAAGGGAAAGAGAGGGGTCAATCCTCTCTCAATCTCCTGCATTCTAATTACAAATTATAATCTCTCGAGCATTTCATCAAATAATTTCAGATTTTTTTTTATAATATATTTCTGCTTCTGCCAGAATTAATATTTCAGATAGTTGCTGAGAAATTATAAGGTCGTATCTCTTGTGAAGCTTTGAATGACTCAGTGCTGGGTACACCTCTATAAATACCACGAGAGGGGGAGGGGGTGCCACTATTCTAGCCTAGCTCAACTTCTTATAAAACTTAGATCAAGTTTTTGTCCCCTCGAGCGATTAGAATTTCTTCCTTATAGAGGCGTAAATCCAGAGGTTATTAAAGCACGATTCACCCTACGGCTGCTCGCTGCTCCAGCTCTTCAAGGTTAATATTGGACGATAGAGATTTCTTTTAAGAACAAGATTTTTTTACTGGGACAAATTTTCGATCTGTTTAAATCTTTATCAATTCAGTGTACCTCATACATTCTTCTGTCCACTCAGCCTTCATCACACTTCTACGATGTCACTAAATTAATTTCTCCCTTCCCTCGCCGGAGTTTATATATATATATATATATATATATATATATATATATATATATATATATATATATATATATTAACACATCGGCCGTTTCTCACCAAGGCAGGGTGGCCCGAAAAGAAAAACTTTCATCATCATTCACTCCATCACTGTCTTGCCAGAGGCATGCTTACACTACAGTTATAAAACTGCAACATTAACACCCCTCCTTCAGAGTGCAGACACTACTTCCCATCTCCAAAACTCAAGTCCGGCCTGCCGGTTTCCCTGAATCCCTTCATAAATGTTACCTTGCTTACACTCCAACAGCACGTCAAGTCCTAAAAGACATTTGTCTCCATTCACTCCTATCAAATACGCTCACGCATGCTTGCTGGAAGTCCAAGCCCCTCGCTCACAAAACCTCTTTTACCCCCTCCCTCCAACTTTTCCTAGGCAGACCCCTACCCCGCCTTCCCTCCACTACAGATTTATACACTCTCGAAGTCATTCTATTTTGTTCCATTCTCTCTACATGTCCGAACCACCTCAATAACCCCTCCTCAGCCCTCTGGATAATAGTTTTGGTAATCCTGCACCTCCTCCTAATTTCCAAACTACGAATTCTCTGCATTATATTCACATCACACATTGCCCTCAGACATGACATCTCCACTGCCTCCAGCCTTCTCCTTGTTGCACCATTCACCATCCATGCTTCACACCCATATAAGAGTGTTGATATAACTATACTCTCATACATTCCCTTCTTTGCTTCCACGGACAAAGTTCTTTGTCTCCACAGACTTCTAAGTGCACCACTCACCCTTTTTTCCCTCAGCAATTCTATGATTCACCTCATCCTTCACAGACCCATCTGCTGACACGTCCACTCCCAAATATCTGAATACATTCACCGGCTCCATATTCTCTCCCTCCAATCTGATATCCAATCTTTCGTCACCTAATGTTTTTGTTATCCTCATCACCTTACTCTTTTCTATATTTACTTTTAATTTTCTTCTTTTACATACCCTACCAAACTCATCCACTAACCTCTGCAACTTTTCTTCAGAATCTCCCAAAAGCACAGTGTCATCAGCAAAGAGCAACTGTGACAACTCCCACTTTGTGTTAGATTCTTTATCTTTTAACCCCACATCTCTTGCCAGCACCCGAGCATTCACTTCTCTTACAACCCCATCTACAACACAACAAATTAACGATTGTAATTGACTACATAGATAATTAGAACTTACCAGATAGTGTACAGGACATGTGTTATTATCATTGTTAGTAATACTGTCAGCAAACAAAGAACTCGTACAATTGACAGCAAGCTGCAAAGACAGCTCCTGGCACTATCATGCCGCCACGATAGCAACGAAATTGTATCACACGCCTTCTACAAGTGTTACAGTACTGACATCGGACTTGACATTGATCTCTTCAAGCACTTCAGAAAATCCTGGATAATATATAAAAAAATACTTCGAGGTTATAGAAGTCGATATGACCTGGAATGAAGAAATCCTCAAACACCTTGACAATATTCCTCGGCGAGCAGATTATAAGGAGCTTCTTGAGATGGCAGTAACTGAGTTAAACCTTGTTCCAGCCAGTGGTTTGCACTTTCACAAACTAGGAACATTGCACAGTGCAAGACGGTTGGCATCAGTATTATATGTCCTTAAGATTCTTCTGTTTCATTCTACACTGAAGACAACGACAAACGAGCAAGCTGGAATGCTACTCTTTGCGATATATGCAATGAACCACTGCCTATCTTCCTAGTTTACAGCTCCTTACCAGTTTAACTACCTCCTGGCTGATCTACAAAGCTTATAAATATGTTAAAAAATACAAACATGATATTCCGTAATTTTCTGTAAATATATGCTAAGCTGAGACTTGAACAATAATTATTTGCTATAAACATAGTCAAAAAAATATCACTTTGAGAATGAAACTTTAATTTCTGTTATGGGGATGCGCTGAGCTAGTGAATTTAGTGCCTAGGACATGGGAGGTCAACAGATTTGGCCATAGGAAGGGAAGAATAGCATCAGTTCCTTGCATCACGAGCCTTTCAGAGGCATCAAGAAGCCCCCATTGTGCGTCATCCATAGTCATCACACAAGTGTTGTGAACTTGGCAAGCAGCTGAGTAACATGTGCCTGCGGCACTGCCTGGAGTCCTGAGACAGATAATAGGGTGGCTTTCATTACCTGACATGATGTTATCTGACCTAACTATACGCTCTAGACCAGCCCCAGGTAAACACACTTTGTCTTTAGTATCCCTCTTACAGTGCTTCGTCCAGGAATCTAAATCACAATCTCCAACAATAAGTATATTTTGGCCTTTATCAGGTTCTTCTCCTACCTCTCTTTTTTTTATTGTTCACCCAACTATAGTCTTCCTGTAGTAAGGGATTATTATTCTCTACACATTCTTCTTCCCTTCTCTTCATCTTTAGTCTTATTTCGTGTCCACCTCTTTCCATAAGTTATTATGCCTATGTTCACTCCTCATTTCTGAATCATGAGTTACTGTGTCTCATCTCTTCTGAATCATGAGTTACTGTGTCTCATCTCTTCTGAATCATGAGTTAATGTGTCTCTTCTCTTCTGAATCATGAGTTACTGTGTCTCTTCTCTTCTGAATCATGAGATACTGTGTCTCTTCTCTTCTGAATCATGATTTACTGTGTCTCGTCTCTTCTGAATCATGAGTTAATGTGTCTCTTCTCTTCTGAATCATGAGATACTGTGTCTCTTCTCTTCTGAATCATGAGTTACTGTGTCTCATCTCTTCTGAATCATGAGTTAATGTGTCTCTTCTCTTCTGAATCATGAGTTACTGTCTCTTCTCTTCTGAATCATGATTTACTGTGTCTCGTCTCTTCTGAATCATGAGTTAATGTGTCTCTTCTCTTCTGAATCATGAGATACTGTGTCTCTTCTCTTCTGAATCATGAGTTACTGTGTCTCATCTCTTCTGAATCATGAGATACTGTGTCTCTTCTCTTCTGAATCATGAGTTACTGTGTCTCATCTCTTCTGAATCATGAGTTAATTTGTCTCTTCTCTTCTGAATCATGAGATACTGTGTCTCTTCTCTTCTGAATCATGAGATACTGTGTCTCTTCTGAATCATGAGTTACTGTGTCTCGTCTCTTCTGAATCATGAGTTACTGTGTCTCGTCTCTTCTGAATCATGAGTTACTGTGTCTCTTCTCTTCTGAATCATGAGTTACTGTGTCTCTTCTCTTCTGAATCATGAGTTACTGTGTCTCGTCTCTTCTGAATCATGAGTTACTGTGTCTCATCTCTTCTGAATCATGAGTTACTGTGTCTCATCTCTTCTGAATCATGAGTTAATGTGTCTCGTCTCTTCTGAATCATGAGATACTGTGTCTCTTCTCTTCTGAATCATGAGTTACTGTGTCTCTTCTCTTCTGAATCATGAGTTACTGTGTCTCTTCTCTTCTGAATCATGAGATACTGTGTCTCTTCTCTTCTGAATCATGAGTTACTGTGTCTCGTCTCTTCTGAATCATGTGTTACTGTGTCTCATCTCTTCTGAATCATGAGATACTGTGTCTCTTCTCTTCTGAATCATGAGTTACTGTGTCTCGTCTCTTCTGAATCATGAGTTACTGTGTCTCATCTCTTCTGAATCATGAGTTACTGTGTCTCATCTCTTCTGAATAATGAGTTACTGTGTCTCATCTCTTCTGAATCATGAGTTACTGTGTATCATCTCTTCTGAATCATGAGTTACTGTGTCTCATCTCTTCTGAATCATGAGTTACTGTGTCTCGTCTCTTCTGAATCATGAGATACTGTGTCTCTTCACTTCTGAATCATGAGTTACTGTGTCTCGTCTCTTCTGAATCATGAGATACTGTGTCTCTTCACTTCTGAATCATGAGTTACTGTGTCTCGTCTCTTCTGAATCATGAGTTACTGTGTCTCGTCTCTTCTGAATCATGAGTTACTGTGTCTCATCTCTTCTGAATCATAAGTTACTGTGTCTCTTCTCTTCTGAATCATGAGATACTGTGTCTCTTCTCTTCTGAATCATGAGATACTGTGTCTCTTCTCTTCTGAATCATGAGTTACTATGTCTCATCTCTTCTGAATCATGAGTTACTGTGTCTCATCTCTTCTGAATCATGAGTTACTGTGTCTCGTCTCTTCTGAATCATGAGTTACTGTGTCTCATCTCTTCTGAATCATGAGATACTGTGTCTCTTCTCTTCTGAATCATGAGTTACTGTGTCTCGTCTCTTCTGAATCATGAGTTACTGTGTCTCATCTCTTCTGAATCATGAGTTACTGTGTCTCTTCTCTTCTGAATCATGAGTTACTGTGTCTCATCTCTTCTGAATCATGAGTTACTGTACCTATGCTTCTGAACCATGTTTAACTTTCTTCTCACCCGAGAACCTGGGATTCTTTCCTCATAACTTTCAGTTCTGTTTGTATACCAAGGCAGTTTTGTCACGGAACCCTAAGTAAACCGTAGTAACGATCCGTATCATGGGGAATAAAACTCCCAAAACCGTGGGTGGAACAACTAGCCCACAATTCCGTCTTCAAAATGGTCCATCCTGGAACATTATGGAGACGGGACTTGAATATGAACCTAGATTCAATGAATGGAGTGGAATTGAAACCCATGGTGGCCATTTCTGAACCCATCAGACCAGTGCACTCTGAGGAGCAATTTCAACCCTCCTCTGAGGTTACATTGCATTCTACAAATCATGATTTTTCATTTAAAAGATCAGAGGTTTCTTCATAGCTGACCAGCTTGGCTGGGCGCTCTAGTCAGCTTGACAGGGAGTACTGAGCCAGCTTGATCAGGAGTTCTGGCCAGCTTGATCGGGAGTACATGTCACCTTGGGTTTCTCTTGCATACACAGAGGTACTACCGAAAGCAATAAAGAAAAAACACAGGCACAGATCAAGTTTTTATCGCTTCGCCCTATGTAAAGCTTCATCAGGCACCTGGGATTGGCAAGTACAATTCCCTACGACCATCTTTGTTATTCATTTACAGCCATTTATTACGACTTAAATCGAGATCATAACTATACGGCTTTGAGGGAGGTAAGAATAGATTTACTGTGAAGGTTACTGGGGCTGTGGTAGTGTCAGTTTAGGTCACAGTTGGTGCCGCTGACGAAGACGAATATAAATTCGGTTTCCGAATCTTTCCTATCAGAAGCTCCGAGGCACAGCGGTAAAGTGCTGGACCACGGTTCAATCCCCGTCCGTCGCTTTGTTTATATAAACTATTATATATATATATATATATATATATATATATATATATATATATATATATATATATATATATATATATATATATATTATACAGTACATGAGGTGTGAGATACACATGCCTAGTACAAATTGTTACGTGTTTGTCACTGATTATAATGCGAAAATCTCATCCAGCTCCTCAGAGCTGGGGCGCGTTCCCAAAATATAGCAGGCATTACCCCTCTGAACAGCAGCGCTGAGTTGCTGGAACAGAACACTAGCTACCCTGGAATCCCTAGTTACCCTGTTGAGTCTTTTGCCTAGTTCCTTGATGAACTTATATGCACTCTTTCCCCATGAGCCAATGGGAACAAACATATAATAATGGGCAAGTTCTCCGTATTTTCTCGACTTTTGGGACTCCCTGAAGCTGGCAGCTGCCCCTCCTTCCTCCCTGGTGTATTGGAGATAGGTATCAGCCAAGGTAGATGCACATGTGTAGTCCCACACCACCTGTTTGCAGTCTGTCCAGGCTTGAAGGGTGATACCATCTGGACGCTTTTGGCTGCCGTCAGATCTGCATAGTTGGGGTGGCTCCCTTACTGCTGGGCATCCGGCTGTTGTGAGGCTCCTCTTGATAATGCTATTAACCTCTTCATGTCTTGCAATCTTTCCCTCGGATTTACGACACACAAAACCATGGTACCCGAATCGGTCTGCTGCTTCACTGCCACAAATACACCTGTGTTCGGCGAGAACTGGGGCGGCAAGTCGAAGGGCAACACCAATGCGGATGGTCTGTGGGTCGAGGCGTGTGCCAAGGCTGGAGTTGGGAACAGCCAACAGAAAGTCCCCTGCATGGGAAGCTCTCACTGCCAGGAGGCCCGCCCTATCCTTCCCCTGTAGTCAGACAGAAGTGTTATCTTACTTATTCACATAAAATGTTTTTGGTGCAATTATGGGATGCAATGAATTGCATAGTTATAAGACTGTCCTGTATTGTTACAAGACTGGACATTATGAAAAGCGTTACCTTCTACTATTACAAGTATTTATTTATCAAAGTATTTATTTATCAGAGTCAGGAAACATCAGCAGAGTTGTTTAAATTCCATCACCCACCAGCTACCCACACTCTGAAACATTGTTGAGGCTATATTCTCTACTATTGGGCCATCTCAGTCGACTGTTTGTAGTTGTTGGGGAAAGCAGGTCTGGTTTAAGAGCCCGTTAGGTTATCCCAGATCCTGGCTCCGTCAACGAACTTTTGGTCATGGACTCCAATCTTGTCCCTAAGATGTTCAGGGAGAATCGCTGCTACAAGCCCTCTGGATGCAATGCACAAGGACAGGAAAGCAGGTAGAGCAATCTGTGATGACTTACGGACACCAATGCCTCCTAGTCTGACTGGGAGTGTAGCTTGGTCCCACTGCCCATCTTCTAGAGTAAGGTTAAGTACTTTAGTAAAGATCTGCCTCAGGATACTGTCATATTCGTGCAGGATAGGGTTATCATATGAAGGAGCACATCTTAGAAAATATGTCAACCTGTGCAGACTCAAGCATTTTATGAGAAGGTACAAGGCATCATGGGTGCCAAGATTGCCTATTCGTTGTTCCATTATATATATATATATATATATATATATATATATATATATATATATATATATATATATATAAATCATTTAAAATTAAGTCCTTTCTAAAATTTTCTCTTATACGTTTAAAGATATATATTTTTTCATTTATGTTAATGTAAAAAATAATAATTTTGTACTAAAAGAACCTTAGAAAACTTACCTAACCTTATTATAACAATCGCAGTTTAATTTAGCCTAATCCAACTAAAAATTATCTAAATATATTTTAGATAATTTACAATAATTTAATAATAAACAATCACAATGAAATACACTTTTTCGTTAGGTTCAGAATGATTTTTGCGAAATTATTGCATACACAAATTTTCGCTTGCAATATTCGGCAAGAGCGTTGCTATTTAAGCCAAAATCGTAAGTTTTACCTATTTGGCACGACATATATATATATATATATATATATATATATATATATATATATATATATATATATATATATATATATATATATATATATAAAACAACCACTATGAAAAATAGAAGAATTCCAAGCGCTTTCGTGACTACTCACATTATCAAGGAACTATAAAAGGAAACGTGAGAAGAAGGCTTATAAAGAGGCAGAGTACACCTCACAGTCACATCACACTAACAAAGAAAACACCTCATATATATATATATATATATATATATATATATATATATATATATATATATATATATATATATATATATATATATATATATATATACTGTGTGGTGTATATTTATTACCTCTACGGTTTACGTTTGGCAGTGCGAGACATATAGATTGCCCGGGCATTATGTTGATGTTGGAGGTTGACTTGGTATGCCGGGGCATTATGTTGATGTTGGAGGTTGACTTGGTATGCCGGGGCATTATGTTGATGTTGGAGGTTGACTTGGTATGCCCGGGCATGATGTTGATGTTGGAGGTTGATTGGTATGCCCGGGCATGATGTTGACGTTGGAGGTTGATTGGTATGCCCGGGCATGATGTTGACGTTGGAGGTTGATTGGTATGCCCGGGCATGATGTTGACGTTGGAGGTTGATTGGTATGCCCGGGCATGATGTTGATGTTGGAGGTTGATTGGTATGCCCGGGCATGATGTTGACGTTGGAGGTTGATTGGTATGCCCGGGCATGATGTTGATGTTGGAGGTTGTTTGGTATGCCCGGGCATGATGTTGACGTTGGAGGTTGATTGGTATGCCCGGGCATTATGTTGACGTTGGAGGTTGATTGGTATGCCCGGGCATGATGTTGATGTTGGAGGTTGATTGGTATGCCCGAGCATGATATTGATGTTGGAGGTTAGGTTGGTATGTGAGGTGTAGATGTGTGATGTTACTATCCTAGTTGTTAACTATCTTGTCCTGGTATCTTGTCCTGGTATCTTGTCCTGGTATCTTGTCCTGGTATCTTGTCCTGGTATCTTGTCCTGGTATCTTGTCCTGGTAACATGTAGCGACAACTTGTCTTATTACCTGTTATCCTAACCGGTCCAGGAAACGTCTTCTCTTAACCTGTCTCACAAACCTGTCTCATAAACCTGTCTCACAAACCTGTCTCTTAAACCTGTCTCACAAACCTGTCTCACAAACCTGTCTCACAAACCTGTCTCATAAACCTGTCTCACAAACCTGTCTCATAAACCTGTCTCACAAACCTGTCCCACAAACCTGTCTCATAAACCTGTCTCATAAACCTGTCTCACAAACCTGTCTCATAAACCTGTCTCACAAACCTGTCTCATAAACCTGTCTCCCAAACCTGTCTCACAAACCTGTCTCACAAACCTGTCTCACAAACCTGTCTCACAAACCTGTCTCACAAACCTGTCTCATAAACCTGTCTCACAAACCTGTCTCATAAACCTGTCTCACAAACCTGTCCCACAAACCTGTCTCATAAACCTGTCTCATAAACCTGTCTCACAAACCTGTCTCATAAACCTGTCTCACAAACCTGTCCCACAAACCTGTCTCATAAACCTGTCTCATAAACCTGTCTCATAAACCTGTCTCATAAACCTGTCTCATAAACCTGTCTCACAAACCTGTCTCATAAACCTGTCTCACAAACCTGTCTCACAAACCTGTCTCACAAACCTGTCTCACAAACCTGTCCCACAAACCAGTTCAGGTAAACTCTCTTAGACATACATTTAATCTTCTGGTATTTATTTTTATTAAAACGATTTTCAATTATTATGCTATTTATGGGGAAGGGTTAAACCGGTGAGGGAAAAACAGCGCTTGTGGAATGCGAGATAATCAGCTTTTATCTAACTAAGAAGAAGCAAACTCCAATGTTCTTAGGTCACGAGACCTTCACGTGTATCAAGGTACCACTCATGTAGGAAACGTGATTTAAACCCGTTGTAAAAATCTTTTCTGAGAGTGACCCTTAAACCTGCCCTGGACACCTATCCTAAACCTGCTCTGGGCACTTATTTTAGTCATTTATTTTATGGATTTTTTCTCTAGTAGTATGTTCTAGTAACCTGTGGTGGTGTTGATGTAACCTGTGTTGTCAAGTGTTGATGTAACCGGAGCACTGGTTATAAAAACCAGTTTTGGTTACAAGTTATGGTAAGATGTGGAGGCAGCGCGTCCTAGAGAGGGTGTGGCACCAGGGAAATTAACAAGAGTCTGGTGTACACATCACTTTGTTGTATATTGTACTTCTGAGAGATCACGCTTTCCATTCTCGGGTGGAGAGAGAGAGAGAGGGAGGGGGGTTAGTGGAAATGTCTTAATACCTGCTGCACCTGCTCACCTAGCATTCAGTAGGTACCCTGGTATCAGTTGGCACCTGAGGGGACGGCCGCTTGCGGCTCAGATGTGACTCTTGCGGCGGTCTGCATCTCACCTCTCTCACATCTCCTACACTTCTTGTGTCATCTTCACTTGTCTCATTCACTCTCATCTTCACTTCCCAATTTCAATAATGGTATACTAACTAAATAAAACATCTACTTATTTAACAACTAAATAGCAATAACAACAACAATAATAATAATAAGAAATTTATTATTATTATTATTATTATTATTATTATTATTATAGGAATAATGCGTACTAATATCCATATATAGCAGAGAAACATTTGACTTACACAGATAATTAATCAAGTATACATGTAATACATCATGTATATAAGTGTTGTACACATGTGTAGTTACTGAGACATGATAATGCTATTCACAGTTTGCGTATAAGGAGCCATGTACGTGGCAGTATTACTGGTCTACGTGAGAGTGCTACGTAGCTCATTGGTAGCACGGCTTACAACCGAAAGGAGCAGAGTTCGATTCTGGTTGTTTGGGTAGTTCTGCCAACTGGTTGCAGAAGAGACTTTGTTGGTTCAGCTTGGTGGCAAAGGAGACTTAGTTGGTTCAACTTTAGTGTGGGCCAACTGGTGGCAGTGGGGACTATTAGTTCAATTGGTAGCAGAGACTTTATTGGTTCAATTGGTGGCATTGAAGACTTTATTGGTTCAATTGGTGGTATTGAAGACTTTATTGGTTCAATTGGTGGTATTGAAGACTTTATTGGTTCAATTAGTGGTATTGAAGACTTTATTGGTTCAATTGGTGGTATTGAAGACTTTATTGGTTCAATTAGTGGCATTGAAGACTTTATTGGTTCAATTGGTGGTATTGAAGACTTTATTGGTTCAATTAGTGGCATTGAAGACTTTATTGGTTCAACTGGTGGCAACAAAATGGCAGTATCAAGTACGTCTTGTTCAACTAACTGCAATCAAAATGTAAGAGTGATAATCTTAATTATATGAAGCAACAGTGGCTTTTACCTGCCTTTTGGGATATTACACCTAACATACTCTCATTTCTTCGACAACAGTCGACTAACACCGACGTGTTTACCTTCTTTAAGGTGAACACGATCAACAACTAGTAAATTATTATACCCATACATCTCCACTTGCCAGAAATCGAGTCCAGGTTGTGCAGTTGTGAGCCGAAGGTGCTGCCTGAATTGAAAGCGATTCTAAATCAGCTTTAAGTGCAATGAACTCTGTAAAAGAGGATTGTAATACGCTTGTGTCAGGCGCAGGTGCAACATTATAGTTAGATATTAAGCCAAGAGTTTATCACATGTTGAACCTGTAAGCAAAAAAATATATATATTATGAATTAAGCCAAACATATTTTATCAATGTGGAGTGTAACTTTGTGGCTGCTGCCACACAACCAGCTGCAGAAGAACGTTATAAACACACCTTCCATAGCACACAGGGAACGTATGAACGGCATTAACAGAACAACAGTGAGATTATGAACATCAACATGGATCGTGAGAACATCAGTATAGCAAAATAGATCGTAACAACCGAATCAACAGCATCATAGGGAACGTATGAACAAGTGTAAGAACATAAGTGAAACATAACATTACAAAGAGAGAACGTAACATTAACAGACAGCAGCACTGAGAAAATAAGGTGAAATAACGACAAAGTGAGAAAGATGGTTAACAGGAGGTAGCATCGGAGTTGCTACCTCCTGTCAAAGAGAATACTAATACAAGCAGTAGGAGGAGAGAGACGAGGACGAGGAGGAAGAAGAAACAAGAGGAGGAGGAGAAAACCTAAAATGAACAACTGTCACTGCATTACAGAGTTGGCTAAGAGAATGTAAGGTTAAGAGTACTCCCAGAAACATAAGATTGGCATCTGACTAGGCGTGATCCTCACCAGAATTATAATTAAACATCTGAGATAATTTGCTAAGCAATTATCCCCTTGCACCACCCTCATTAACTCAGCGGCACTGTCATTAACTGCAATTAGTTATCTAATGGATGATTATCACCCGTGGGTACCAACATCCACACTACTATTCCCGTTGAATGTTACCACATATTTCGTTGAATGTTACCACATATTTCGTTGAATGTTACCACATACTTCGTTGAATGTTACCACATATTTCGTTGAATGTTGCCACATACTTCGTTGAATGTTACCACATACTTCGTTGAATGTTACCACATATTTCGTTGAATGTTGCCACATACTTCGTTGAATGTTACCACATACTTCGTTGAATGTTACCACATACTTCGTTGAATGTTACCACATACTTCGTTGAATGTTACCACATACTTCGTTGAATGTTACCACATACTTCGTTGAATGTTACCACATACTTCGTTGAATGTTACCACATACTTCGTTGAATGTTACCACATCGTTGAATGTTACCACATACTTCGTTGAATGTTACCACATACTGTACTTCGTTGAATGTTACCACATACTTCGTTGAATGTTACCACATACGTCGTTGAATGTTACCACATACTTCGTTGAATGTTACCACATACTTCATTGAATGTTACTACATACTTCGTTGAATGTTACCACATACTTCGTTGAATGTTACCACATACTTCGTTGAATCAGGAAAGGTCAGGCAGACCTTCCAGCCAATCACAGCATGACACAAAAAATATACAGCCAATCAGAGCACAATAATAGACCTTAGAGGTAATCAGAGCACAACGACAAGTGTCACAACGAATAAGATAATGGAGTATTTTAGCTGGAAAGTGCTGGGAGACAGAGGACAAATTCATACACAGAAACAGAAGAATCAGTGATAAGAATAAAGAGCTCATGGGCCACCCAGAGATATAGAGAGGCAAAGGCTAAAAGTGTAAAATCATGGAAAAAAATATAGAAAGCAAAGAGGAAAGCAGAGAGACGAGTAAAAGAGCCAGTAATGAATATGCACAGATGAGAAGAGAGACTGGGAGGCAATTTGAGGATGACAGAGCCAACAAAACTAAATCTGAACCGAAGTTGTTATAGAGTCACATCAGAAAGAAGAAAATAGTAAAGGACCAGGTAAAAAAATGAATAATTAGGAAATAGCGCTCTCAAAAGATAACCAGGAAGACAGCGAGGAGCTGTAGACAAGATTTAAGGTTTTCTAGGATGAAATAGAGGCATTACTAGACAGTCAAAAAACAAGAGTCCCCCAATGAATACCGGACACAATACGAGCAACAGAAGAAGAGGTAAAGACACTACTTAGCTGGATACTTACAATACAATGTGATCAGATAATATCTTCCCGTGGGTTCTGAAAGAGGGAGCAAAAGCCCTGCGTACACCACTAACCAAAATATACAATAAGTCACTTGGTACAGGGCAACTACCAGAGGTATGGCAAACGTAGTCACAGTATTTAAGAAAGAGGACAGGTAGCATTAAACTACAGAAGACTGATGGAGCACCTGGAAACGAGTATATTCATAATTAACAACCAACATGTTTTTAAAGATGGTAATTCTCTCACCAACCTGCTTGAGCGAAGAAGTAACAGAACTGAGACAAGAGAGAGAGAGAGGGGGGGGGGGATGGGTGGATTGCATATTTTTAGACTGTAAGAAAGCATTTGACACAGTACCGCACTAGCGACTGGGATATAAAAGCACTGGAAACATACACACACACATACACACACACACACACACATGCTGTTATTGGAGAACAGATAAAGATTATTTAGCACCATCAGCGGGGAATACAAAAGCCTGCAATTTTACAATGAGATAAAAACACTGGAATTGGACCCCAGGAAATGGAGTGAATAATATGTTATTAAATTATATTCCTGGGTTATACAACAGCTGGAAAATGGGAGGTTATCAGGATGGCTCCAAGGGAAGGGTAGTTCCACTTGCTTGGATTAAGAGCCCTTCACCAGCAGCAGTCATCCTCTTTTAAGTATCAGAGATACACTTACGTGCTGCAGCTAAATACATCTATATATTCTTGACTCTAGCGGAGACTTAACCGGAAAAGTGTTGACGAATAAATATTATAAACTCAAGTTTGTTCTTGCGTTGTGAGAGGAAAATATATTGGGTTATTGTAGAAGGCGGGAGCAAGTGGTTGGCGCAGCGCATTAGTACACAAGCACATGGCTGCCTTCCTCCATCCACTGAATACTGCTGGCTGCTCCTCCCAAGAATGATTTATTACGCACCAGTCATGTTCAAAGCACCTGTAAAAACTTTATCTCCGTAGCAACTTTTTTTTTTTTTTTTTAATGATGGAGGTTGGACTGGTCAGTGACTAACAGAAGTGAGACCCCGGCGAGGACAGCAGACCAGTTGCCTCGACCCCTACCACTTATGTCTGGAGCAGACAGCTGGCTTATTCGGCGAGGCCACCAGTTAGCTGGCGCATAGCCAGTCAGTCAAGACCACTTCCAACACTAGGATATTCTGAGGGGTTGCTGAGGAAGCAAGCCTCTTCACCAGGCTCATAACTGCAACAACACCGAAAAGGGTTCGTTTTCGTTTCTACCTGATACGATACCGGGGGTTCAGGGGACGGTGGTGCCACTTCTGGAAAGGGTTCATTTTGGTGTGTATCTGATAAGACGCCTGGGGTCAAGGCACGGTGTTGTTTCAGGAAACGATTCGTTTTCCTCTCTTCCTGATACACAGCCTCAGATTTGACGGCGCTGGTGTCGTTTCCAGAGACGATTCGCTTTCTTTTTAACACGACACGAAGCTTGGGTTTAAAGAACGTTAGGGACGTTTCTGGAGAGGATTCTTTTCTGTTTTTTTTCCACCTGATACAAATCCTGATTTCGGATGCGATGTGGGTTTCTTTTTTTCTAATGTCACTCCTGTTTACCAGGTCCATTAATTAACTAGTTTTGTCATGCTGTCATATAACTCACAGTGAGCAGTTCATCATAGAGCCGCCAGGAAGAAGTGAGCTACGAGCCTCGGGCAGGACAAGTAAAGCAGATTGGACGAAAAATAAAGGAAAATGGATGAAAGTTTGTGAGAATGACTAGTTTAGTGAACCCGAAGGCCGACTCATTCAAAGGCTCACCAACCTTCACTGACGTTCCCTACTTCTTCTTTTTATTATTATTATTATTATTATTATTATTATTATTATTATTATTATTATTATTATTATTTTTTTTTTAGTATTATTTAGTATTATTGATACTATTATTATTATTATTGACGTGCTGACACCACATTTCAGACGACTCTGTGAACCGCTCCTTGTACCTTCACGACTCGAAGTCCGACTTAGCAGTTTCCCTGAATCCCTTCATAAATGTTACCTGGCTCACACTCAGCACCACGTCAAACCATAAAAATCCCTTGCCCTCACTTCCGTCTAACATGCTCACACAAGCTTGTTAGATATTCAAGCAACTAGCATTCAATACTTCCTTTACCCCCTCCTACCATCCCTTCATTGGGTCGACTCTTACCTTCCTTCTAACTCAGATACATGCACACTCTTAGTCATTCTTTTGTGCTCCATTTGTAAGCGCCCATACCACCTAAATAACCTTTTCTCTTCCCTCCAAATTATACCTTTGGTAAATCCAGTTTTATTTTAATTTCTATGCTCCGAATTCTTTGCATAATATTCACACCACACAGTACTCACAAACATGACATGTCCACTGCCTCTTACTTCCTGCTCGTTGCAGTGTTTAAAACCAGCCTCCCTCATATAAGTGAACTAACACTTTTACATGGTTTTATTATTATTATTAAATATTTTCCTTCGAGGAAAGACGTGATCGGTGCTGTGGTGGTCAGCATGCATGACGTGTTAGGTAGTCGTAGTGGTAGTAATGGTAGCATTAGAGAGAATTAGTTGGCTGTCTAGTGTAGTTATCACTGGCTGGGGCTGCACAATAAGGCTTGTGTTGCCTCTAAGAGAGTAATAACATGGTTGTAGTACGCCATACAGAGGCACTTAGCTTCAGGGACCCACTGTTGACTACAAAGTCATGGAAATTCCCAACCACTATTGAATACATATAATGACTTGGCATCAATAGACTTATATGATTTTCTAAGGTTGTCCTGAATGATTTCCATCACATGTTAATCGCCACAGCAGTCGTTCTGGCTCCAGTTTTTGACTGTGTCTGTAACGCAGTTTTGCAAAGTTTGTTTTATTGATCGTGTTAAAAGCTTCTAAAGTAGTTTACGAACATATTAACGAAAAATCTTGCATCATCCAGCACCGGCTAGTCCAACACAGGTGTAGCATCACTGGTGTAGCACACCTGACCATCACTCAGACAGCTAGTCTAACACTGGTGTAGCACACCTGACCATCACTGAAACAGCTAGTCCAACACTGGTATAGCACACCTGACCATCACTGAGAGACAGCTAGTACAACACTGGTGTAACACACCTGACCATCACTGAGAGACAGCTAGTACAACACTGGTGTAACACACCTGACCATCACTGAGACAGCTAGTCCAACACTGGTGTAGCACACCTGACCATCACTGAGAGACAGCTAGTACAACACTGGTGTAACACACCTGACCATCACTAAGAGACAGCTAGTACAACACTGGTGTAACACACCTGACCATCACTAAGAGACAGCTAGTACAACACTGGTGTAACACACCTGACCATCACTGAGAGACAGCTAGTACAACACTGGTGTAACACACCTGACCATCACTGAGAGACAGCTAGTACAACACTGGTGTAACACACCTGACCATCACTGAGGCAGCTAGTACAACACTGGTGTAACACACCTGACCATCACTGATACAGCTAGTACAACACTGGTGTAACACACCTGACCATCACTGAGAGACAGCTAGTACAACACTGGTGTAACACACCTGACCATCACTGAGACAGCTAGTACAACACTGGTGTAACACACCTGACCATCACTGAGAGACAGCTAGTACAACACTGGTGTAACATACCTGACCATCACTGAGACAGCTAGTCCAACACTGGTGTAACACACCTGACCATCACTGAGAGACAGCTAGTACAACACTGGTGTAACACACCTGACCATCACTGAGACAGCTAGTACAACACTGGTGTAACACACCTGACCCTCACTGAGAGACAGCTAGTACAACACTGGTGTAACATACCTGACCATCACTGAGACAGCTAGTCCAACACTGGTGTAACACACCTGACCATCACTGAGAGACAGCTAGTACAACACTGGTGAAACACACCTGACCATCACTGAGAGACAGCTAGTACAACACTGGTGTAACACACCTGACCATCACTGATACAGCTAGTACAACACTGGTGTAACACACCTGACCATCACTGAGAGACAGCTAGTACAACACTGGTGTAACACACCTGACCATCACTGAAAGGCAGCTAGTACAACACTGGTGTAATACACCTGACCATCACTGAGAGACAGCTAGTACAACACTGGTGTAACACACCTGACCATCACTGAGAGGCAGCTAGTACAACACTGGTGTAACACACCTGACCATCACTGAGAGACAGCTAGTACAACACTGGTGTAACACACCTGACCATCACTGAGAGACAGCTAGTACAACACTGGTGTAACACACCTGACCATCACTGGAAGACAGCTAGTACAACACTGGTGTAACACACCTGACCATCACTGAGAGACAGCTAGTACAACACTGGTGTAACACACCTGACCATCACTGAGAGACAGCTAGTACAACACTGGTGTAACACACCTGACCATCACTGAGAGACAGCTAGTACAACACTGGTGTAACACACCTGACCATCACTGAAAGACAGGTGTAACTATGGTATTTCCAAACACTTATTGTTGATCAGCTCAGAAGGGAAACTCACTTAACTATCACGCAGGGGAAATACTTAGAGTGTCTGATGTATTATATACTTCTTTCTTTCAACACGTCGGCCGTTTCCCACCGAGGCAGGGTGGCCCACCGAGGCAGGGTGGCCCACCGAGGCAGGGTGGCCCACCGAGGCAGGGTGGCCCACCGAGACAGGGTGGCCCAAAAGGAAAAACGAAAGTTTCTCCTTTTACATTTAGCAATAGTATATACAGGAGAAGGGGTTACTAGCCCCTTGCTCCCGGCATTTTAGTCGCCCCTTACGACACGCATGGCTTACGGAGGAAGAATTCAATTCCACTTCCCCATGGAGATAAGAGGAAATAATAACAAGAACTAGTAAGAAAATAGAAGAAAACCCAGAGGGGTGTATATATATATATGCTTGTACATGAATGTGTAGTGTGACCTAAGTGTAAGTAGAAGTAACAAGACATACCTGAAATCTTGCATGTTTATGAGACAGAAAAAAGACACCAGCAATCCTACCATCATGTAAAACAATTACACGATTTCGTTTTTACACTCACTTGGCAGGACGGTAGTACCTCCCTGGGCGGTTGCTGTCTACCAACCTACTACCTACATCAACACTTATTTATTGTATTATATACAACTAGAGAAAAATAAGTGGAAAGTAGTATATAGCGTGATCTACTTTTCTTCCTGTGCAGTCCACAAGATATTAATAAGAGTATTATCTTGAAAGACGGGAAACCTGCTAAGCAACAACACAGTTGTCTCCAGCATTCATGTGAATATAATAATAATAATAATAATAATAATAATAATCAGAACTTACCGACCCCTTATTTAAAACACCAAATTCTAATAATAAAAAAGCTCTATCATCATTAATATATTGTAGCAACCTTCTCTGATCTCCATAGCAAAACCTGGCCAAAAATTATATGATTTTATAACCCCTACCCATAAATGTTATTAGAAATATAAAATGTACACAAACTAAGCCACATACTTGGCAACCTGGTTAATATATATCAGATGTTCTTAATAATAATACAACTACATAAATGCTTTATATTTTATTAACAATAATATAATAAATAATTTTATATTATTAAGCTATATTACATTCTCTCATTTATTTAAGACAAGTGCAAGGGAGAGAAGGTGGTCAGCATCACCTCAGATATAATCTTTACCTTCCTCAACACAGATGGTACAGGTAAGTTTCTCAGCACCACCTAAGCTGTAATGTTGCACTTTGTCTCGCATCCTGAACACACACACACTACAAATAAGATATCCAGCATCAACTGAGATATTACCTTACACTTTCTGTCGTCTCTTGAGCACAAAGTAAGTGAGAGAATGTTCAGCATCATCTCAGGTATAATCTTACCTTCCCTCTCATCTCAACACATTCACCTGTGCGTAAATTATTTAAGTAGTGGCATTTGAAATGAACTGCTTCGGCACCTCTGCAGTGCATTAGTATTTACAAGGTTTAAGCATAACCTCGAGCAATACTTTATCTCACACTGTTGTCGTAATATTTATGTGTGATAGTTGCCTCTGTGACTCTATGTTACACCTCTCACATTCATCTTAATATTCTACTTATCCCCATCTTACACTTCCTTACTTTATAAAGTAACATTTTCCACGGTAATGACTGGCAGTTAGCAGTCCTGTCTACACATACCTTTTATTAACATTATTAATAAAATACTTCGATATCTTGGGCACATTATTTTTGTAATATTTTAAATTAATCTCTCTCTCTCTCTCTCTCTCCTCTCTCTTTCATATATATATATATATATATATATATATATATATATATATATATATATATATATATATATATATATATATATATATATATATATATATATATATATATATATATATTAAAAATGTAGTGTTAGAGTGTTCAGCAGAAGTTTGTGGTTACAGGCGAGTGGGTGCGGAGGGAAGAAGAGCGATTGGTGGAATGATGATGTAAAGAGAGTAGTAAGGGAGAAAAAGTTAGCATATGAGAGGTTTTTACAAAGTAGAAGTGATGCAAGGAGGGAAGAGTATATGGAGAGAAAAGAGAGGTTAAGAAAGTGGTGAAGCAATGTAAAAGAGAGCAAATGAGAGAGTGGGTGAGATGTTATCAACAAATTTTGTTGAAAATAAGAAAAAGTTTTGGAGTGAGATTAATAAGTTGAGGAAGCCTAGGGAACAAATGAATTTGACAGTTAAAAATAGGAGAGGAGAGTTATTAAATGGAGAATTAGAGGTATCGGGAAGATGGAGGTAATATTTTGAGGAGTTGTTAAATGTTGATGAAGACAGGGAAGCTGTGATTTCGTGTATAGGGCAAGGAGGAATAACATCTTGTAGGAGTGTGGAAGAGCCAGTTGTGAGTGTGGGGAAGTTCGTGAGGAAGTGGGTAGAATGAAAGGGTAAGGCAGCTGGGATTGATGGGATAAAGATAGAAATGTTAAAAGCAGGTGGGGATATAGTTTTGGAGTGGTTGGTGCTATTATTTAATAAATGTATGGAAGAGGGTAAGGTACCTAGGGATTGGCAGAGAGTGTGTATTGTTCCTTTGTATAAAGGCAAAGGGGACAAAAGAGAGTGCAAAAATTATAGGGGAATAAGTCTGTTGAGTGTACCTGGTAAAGTGTATGGTAGAGTTATTATTGAAAGAATTAAGAGTAAGACAGAAAGCAGGATAGCAGATGAACAAGGGGCTTTAAGAAAGGTAGGGGTGTGTAGACCAAGTGTTTACAGTGAAACATATAGGTGAACAGTATTTGGATAAGGGTAAAGAGGTTTTTGTGGCATTTATGGATTTGGAAAAGGCGTATGATAGGGTGGATAGGGGGGCAATGTGGCAGATGTTGCAGGTGTATGGAATAGGAGGTAGGTTACTGAAAGCAGTGAAGAGTTTTTATGAGGATAGTGAGGCTCAGGTTAGAGTGTGTAGGAGGGGGACTATTTCCCAGTAAAAGTGGGCCTTAGACAAGGATGTGTGATGTCACTTTGGTTGTTCAATATATTTATAGATGAGGTTGTAAGAGAAGTGAATGCGAGGGTCTTGGCAAGAGGTGTGGGGTTAAAAGATAAAGAATCAAATACAAAGTGGGAGTTGTCACAGTTGCTTTTTGCTGATGACACTGTGCTTTTGGGAGATTCTGAAGAGAAGTTGCAGAGGTTGGTGGATGAATTTGGTAGGGTGTGTAAAAGAAGAAAATTGAAGGTGAATATAGGTAAGAGTAAGGTGATGAGGATAACAAAAAGATTAGGTGACGAAAGATTGGATATCAGATTGGAGGGAGAGAGTATGGGAGTTTGGGAGTGGACATGTCAGCAGATGGGTCTATGAAGGATGAGGTGAATCATAGAATTGATGAGGGGAAAAGGGTGAGTGGAGCACTTCGGAGTCTGTGGAGACAAAGAACTTTGTATATGGAAGTAAAGAGGGGAATGTATGAGAGTATAGTTATACCAACACTCTTATATGGGTGTGAAATATGGGTTATGAATGTTGCAACGAGGAGAAGGCTAGAGGCAGTGGAGATATCATGTCTGAGGTCAATGTGTGGTGTGAATATAATGCAGAGAATTCGTAGTTTGGAAATTAGGAGAAGATGCGGGATTACCAAAACTATTATCCAGAGAGCTGAAGATGGGTTGTTGAGGTGGTTCGGACATGTAGAGAGAATGGAACGAGACAGAATGACTTCGAGAGTGTATAAATCTGTAGTGGAGGGAAGGCGGGGTAGGGGTCGGCCTAGGAAAGGCTGGAGGGAGGGGGTAAAGGAGGTTTTGTGTGCGTATTTGATAGGAGTGAATGGAGAAAAATGGTTTTTAATACTTGACGTGCTGTTGGAGTGTGAGCAAAGTAATATTTATGAAGGGATTCAGGGAAACCGGCAGGCCGGACTTGAGTCCTGGAGATGGGAATTACAGTGTCTGCACTCTGAAGGAGGGGTGTTAATGTTGCAGTTTTATAACTGTAGTGTAAAGCACCCCTCTGGCAAGACAGTGATGGAGTGAATGATGATGAAAGTTTTTCTTTTGGGCCACCCTGCCTTGGTGGGAATCGGCCGATGTGTTAATAAAATAATATATATATATATATATATATATATATATATATATATATATATATATATATATATATATATATATATATATATACGTATATATAAGTCAATTACCTCTTATGGCATTTAGTCGACACAGCTTGGGAAACTTGTCATAAGAAACTTCCAATGCGCAACACTGATAATTTTATGAAGGAATTTCTCACAAGGAAGAAGATAATTGACATGTTGGAGATGGGACAGCTGATACACGTAAACCTCTCCTTAACAAACATTAATCACTCCTTCCACATTACATGATTCACCAGACACATTCTTTTTTTTTTAATTCTTTATTATGTTTTTATGTTAGTAACTGTAACTTTTTCACTCTGGTGCGTTCTCTGTTAAGAACTGTGATTACTTTATTAAAAAACGAAAGCAACAAAGATTTTTACAAGTCTGAATATGGTTGAATAGGAATAATGAAAAAAAAGTACTATTGGAAAATGTACAGTTTTACGGAGACATATAAGTCATAGTTTCTGCAAGAAGCACATAAAGATCCCATGGTTCTTGCTAGTGCATGGATGAAAACTTTAGAAACAGCATAACGTTGAGGAAATATACAGTAGGGCCCATGCCAGAACACAGAGACTGAAACAGTATACAGTAGGACCCATGCCAGAACACAGAAACTGAAACAGTATACAGTAGGACCCATGCCAGAACACAGAGACTGAAGCAGTATACAGTAGGACCCATGCCAGAACACAGAAACTGAAGCAGTATACAGTAGGACCCATGCCAGAACACAGAGACTGAAGCAGTATACAGTAGGGCCCATGCCAGAACACAGAGACTGAAGCAGTATACAGTAGGACCCATGCCAGAACACAGAAACTGAAGCAGTATACAGTAGGACCCATGCCAGAACACAGAGACTGAAGCAGTATACAGTAGGGCCCAGGCCAGAACACAGAGACTGAAGCAGTATACAGTAGGACCCATGCCAGAACACAGAAACTGAAGCAGTATACAGTAGGACCCATGCCAGAACACAGAGACTGAAGCAGTATACAGTAGGGCCCATGCCAGAACACACAGACTGAAGCAGTATACAGTAGGGCCCATGCCAGAACACAGAGACTGAAGCAGTATACAGTAGGGCCCAGGCCAGAACACAGAGACTGAAGCAGTATACAGTAGGGCCCATGCCAGAACACAGAGACTGAAGCAGTATACAGTAGGGCCCATGCCAGAACACAGAGACTGAAGCAGTATACAGTAGGACCCATGCCAGAACACAGAAACTGAAGCAGTATACAGTAGGACCCATGCCAGAACACAGAAACTGAAGCAGTATACAGTAGGGCCCATGCCAGAACACAGAGACTGAAGCAGTATACAGTAGGGCCCATGCCAGAACACAGAGACTGAAGCAGTATACAGTAGGGCCCATGCCAGAACACAGAGACTGAAGCAGTATACAGTAGGGCCCAGGCCAGAACACAGAGACTGAAGCAGTATACAGTAGGGCCCATGCCAGAACACAGAGACTTAAGCAGTATACAGTAGGGCCCATGCCAGAACACAGAGACTGAAGCAGTATACAGTAGGACCCATGCCAGAACACAGAAACTGAAGCAGTATACAGTAGGACCCAGGCCAGAACACAGAGACTGAAGCAGTATACAGTAGGGCCCATGCCAGAACACAGAGACTGAAGCAGTATACAGTAGGGCCCATGCCAGAACACAGAGACTGAAGCAGTATACAGTAGGGCCCATGCCAGAACACAGAGACTGAAGCAGTATACAGTAGGGCCCAGGCCAGAACACAGAGACTGAAGCAGTATACAGTAGGGCCCATGCCAGAACACAGAGACTGAAGCAGTATACAGTAGGGCCCATGCCAGAACACAGAGACTGAAGCAGTATACAGTAGGGCCCATGCCAGAACACAGAGACTGAAGCAGTATACAGTAGGACCCATGCCAGAACACAGAGACTGAAGCAGTATACAGTAGGGCCCATGCCAGAACACAGAGACTGAAGCAGTATACAGTAGGGCCCAGGCCAGAACACAGAGACTGAAGCAGTATACAGTAGGACCCATGCCAGAACACAGAAACTGAAGCAGTATACAGTAGGACCCAGGCCAGAACACAGAGACTGAAGCAGTATACAGTAGGGCCCATGCCAGAACACAGAGACTGAAGCAGTATACAGTAGGACCCATGCCAGAACACAGAAACTGAAGCAGTATACAGTAGGACCCAGGCCAGAACACAGAGACTGAAGCAGTATACAGTAGGGCCCAGGCCAGAACACAGAGACTGAAGCAGTATACAGTAGGGCTCAGGCCAGAACACAGAGACTGAAGCAGTATACAGTAGGGCCCATGCCAGAACACAGAGACTGAAGCAGTATACAGTAGGGCCCATGCCAGAACACAGAGACTGAAGCAGTATACAGTAGGACCCATGCCAGAACACAGAGACTGAAGCAGTATACAGTAGGGCCCATGCCAGAACACAGAGACTGAAGCAGTATACAGTAGGGCCCAGGCCAGAACACAGAGACTGAAGCAGTATACAGTAGGACCCATGCCAGAACACAGAAACTGAAGCAGTATACAGTAGGACCCATGCCAGAACACAGAGACTGAAGCAGTATACAGTAGGACCCATGCCAGAACACAGAGACTGAAGCAGTATACAGTAGGGCCCATGCCAGAACACAGAGACTGAAGCAGTATACAGTAGGACCCATGCCAGAACACAGAGACTGAAGCAGTATACAGTAGGGCCCATGCCAGAACACAGAGACTGAAGCAGTATACAGTAGGGCCCATGCCAGAACACAGAGACTGAAGCAGGAGGGCAGTTTGAAACTGATGTAGCAGTCAAGCAGAGAAGTGAAACCAAGTTGCACTAGAGACATCAGCGAGGAAATGATAGTGAAATATTGCAATATTGCAATATTGCATGATAAGACTGAAAGAAGAAAGTGATCTACTCAGAGACAGTGTTAAGGACTTATGTAAGGAGCTCAGAGAAGGATCCTACACGCTCTTTAAACTGTAGCACATATTGTCTGATTCACTCTGTTATCCACCACTCCTTGGGATCCTACACGCTCTTTACACACCCCACACACACTCTCTACACACTCTACACACTCTACACACTCCACACACACTCTACACACACTCTACACACTCCACACACACTCTGCACACTCGACACACACTCTCTACACACTCTACACACTCCACACACACTCCACACACACTCCACACATCCACACACACTCTACACACTCCACAACCATCCACCTGCCTTCACACACTCCACAACCATCCACCTGCCTTCACACACTCCACAACCATCTGCCTGCCTTCACACACTCCACAACCATCCACCTAACTTCACACACTCCGCAACCATCCACCTGCCTTCACACACTCCGCAACCATCCACCTGCCTTCACACACTCCACAACCATCCACCTGCCTTCACACACTCCACAACCATCCACCTGCCTTCACACACTCCACAACCATCCACCTGCCTTCACACAATCAACAACCATATACCTGCCTTCACACACTCCACAACCATCCACCTGCCTTTACACACTCCACAACCATCCACTTGCCTTCACGCACTCCACAACCATCTACCTGTCTTCACACACTCCACAACTATCCACCTGTTTTCACACACTCCACAACCATTCACTTGCCTTCACACACTCCACAACCATCTACCTGCCTTCACACACTCCACAACCATCCACCTGCCTTCACACACTCCACAATCATCTACCTGCCTTCACACACTCCACAACCATCCACCTGCCTTCACACACTCCACAACCATCCAACTGCCTTCACACACTCCACAACCATCCACCTGCCTTCACACACTCCACTACTATCCACCTGCCTTCTCAAACTCCACTACCATCCACCTGCCTTTACACACTCCACAACCATCTACTTGCCTTCACACACTCCGCAACCATCCACCTGCTTTCACACACTCCACATCCATCCACCTGCCTTCACACACTCCACTACCATCCATCTGCCTTCACACACTCCACAACCATCCACCTGCCTTCACACACTCCACTACCATCCAACTGCCTTCACACACTCCACAATCATCCACCTGTCTTGACACACTCCACAACCATCTACCTGCCTTCACACACTCCACAACCATCCACCTGCCTTCACACACTCCACAACCATCCACCTGCCTTCACACACTCCACAAACCATCCACCGCCTTCACACACTTCCACAATCCATCACCTGCTTCACACATCAACAACCATATACCTCGCCTTCACACACTCCACAACCATCTACCTGCCTTTACACACTCCACAACCATCCACTTCGCCTTTCACGCACTCCACAACCATCTACCTGTCTTCACACACTCCACAACATCCACCTGTTTTCACACACTCCAAACCATTCACTGTGCCTTCACACACTCCACAACCATCTACCTGCCTTCACACACTCCACAACCATCCACCTGCCTTCACACACTCCACAATCATCTACCTGCCTTCACACACTCCACAACCATCCACCTGCCTTCACACACTCCACAACCATCCAACTTCTTCACACACTCCATAACCATCCACCTGCCTTCACACACTCCACTACTATCACCTGCCTTCAAACTCCACTACCATCCACCGTTCTTACATTACTCCACAACCATCTACTTGCCTTCACACACTCGCAAATTCATCACCTGCTTCACACATTCCACATCCATCCACCTGCCTTCACACACTCACTACCATCCATCTGCCTTCACACACTTCCACAACCATCACCTGCCTTCACATCACCCACTACATCCACTGCCTTCCACACTCCACAATCATCCACCTGTCTTGACACACTCCACAACCATCCACCTGCCTTCACACACTCCACAATCATCTACCTGCCTTCACACACTCCACAAACCATCCACCTGCCTTCACACATCCACAACATCCACCTGCTTCACACCTCCACATCCATCCTACCTGCCGTTTTCACACACTCTCTACTACTCATCCATCTTCCTTACACTTACAACCATCCACTCTGCCTTCACACATCCACTACCATCCAACTGTCTTTCACACACTCCTACAATCATCCACCTGTCTTGACACACTCCACAACCATCCACCTGCCTTCACACACTCCACAACCATCCACCTGCCTTCACACACTCCACAATCATCTACCTGCCTTCACACACTCCACAACCATCCACCTGCCTTCACACACTCCACAACCATCCACCTGCCTTCACACACTCCACAACCATCCACCTGCCTTCACACACTCCACAACCATCCACCTGCCTTCACACACTCCACAACCATCCACCTGCCTTCACACACTCAACAACCATCTACCTGCCTTCACACACTCCATAACCATCCACCTGCCTTTACACACTCCACAACCATCCACTTGCCTTCACGCACTCCACAACCATCTACCTGTCTTCACACACTCCACAACCATCCACCTGCCTTAACACACTCCACAACCATCCACTTGCCTTCACACACTCCACAACCATCTACCTGCCTTCACACACTCCACAACCATCCACCTGCCTTCACACACTCCACAAATATCCACCTGCCTTCACACACTCCACAACCATCCACCTGCCTTCACACACTCCACAACCATCTACTTGCCTTCACACACTCCACAACCATCCACTTGCCTTCACACACTCCACAACCATGCACTTGCCTTCACACACTCCGCAACCATCCACTTGCCTTCACACACTCCACAACCATCCACCTGCCTTCACACACTCCACAACCATCTACCTGCCTTCACACACTCCACAACCATCCACCTGCCTTCACACACTCCACAACCATCCGTTTGCCTTCACACACTCCACAACCATCCACCTGCCTTCACACACTCCGCAACCATCCACCTGCCTTCACACACTCGGCAACCATCCACCTGCCTTCACACACTCCACAACCATCCGTTTGCCTTCACACACTCCACAACCATCCACCTGCCTTCACACACTCCACAACCATCCACCTGCCTTCACACACTCGGCAACCATCCACCTGCCTTCACACACTCGGCAACCATCCACCTGCCTTCACACACTCCGCAACCATCCACCTGCCTTCACACACTCCGCAACCATCCACCGGCCTTCACACACTCCGCAACCATCCACCGGCCTTCACACACTCCGCAACCATCCACCGGCCAGATAATACAGTCTCAACTGACGTATATCGCAGTTCAGACTTGGTAAAACAGGACGATGAGATAAGTGTGCTCGTGTCCCCTCGTGTGAGGTGAGAAAAATAGTCCTTAGTACCCTGACTTTGAGGCACCAAAGTCGCCCACCACTTAATTGGAAGTTGAGATTATCAGAGGTATTTCACAGTCATAAACACTGCCCAGGTACAATGTGGGATCCGCCCATCAAATATATTGTTTATGCTGCGGCCAATCCCAGGCTAGAGGCCATTTCCCTCGACCAATGAGAAGATAGTGTCTTGAGGGTCAAGGATAGGCTCTGGCCAATGGTAGAGGCTGAGGAAGCCGCTTTCATTCATGATTTAAGGTGGGACGGAATCATCAAAGACTACGAACTGTGTACAAGAACACGATAGTTGATTCCCTAACGAGTTGTAGCAGCTTTCATTATGGTGTTTGTTGACCCTGGCTGCGTTTGAGGGACGTTCTGGGTGCAGAGTGAGATTTTTTTATTTTTTTTTCTCTCTCTCTCTTCTCTTCTCTCTCTCTTCTCCTTTTTTCACAAACACACCCACCCACACACAGTGTGTGTGTGTATGATGTATTTATGTGTTACATGTGTACGTACTCAGAGTTTTTTTTCACAGTTAAATTTGTGAGGGTCGAGCCTTACTTTTGTTATAGTATATTAAGTTTACATTTTCAACTTCCTCATCTAGCTCATTGCACCTATGTACAACCTGAGACTGAAAAGATATTTCCTAACATCCCCGTGGTTCATCTGTGTTGTATAGGCTCCATCTATGACGCCTCGCCTCTGTGTCTCGAATCGCACACCGTCTGTTGTGTTAAGTCCTCTCTCCGAGTACCTTACATATATTTCCTTTGGTTTTTCTCTCTTCTTATGTCATGTTCACTTCCTCTTAGTCTCTCCTCATAGATATATCCCCACAGCTCTAGAACTTGTCTTGTTGCAAACTTTTGGACCTTCTCTAGTTTCCGTACATGCTCAACAGGTGGAGGCTTTATGCTGGTGTTGCGTATTCTATGATAGGCCTGACTTGTACTGTGTACAGTATTTTAAGAGATTGTAAAGCTTTCTTAAGTTACTTCTTA
>WNWK01003581.1:122500-152500 GCA_009830355.1 Cherax destructor
CCCACGCACCAGTGTTAACATGACCCACACACCAGTGTTGGCATGACCCACGCACCAGTGTTGGCATGACCCCCACACAAGTGTTGGCATGACCCACACACCAGTGTTGACATGACCCACGCACCAGTGTTAACATGACCCACACACCAGTGTTGGCATGCCCCACGCACCAGTGTTGGCATGACCCACACACCAGTGTTGGCATGACCCACGCACCAGTGTTGACATGACCCACGCACCAGTGTTGACATGACCCACGCACAAGTGTTGACATGATCCACGCACCAGTGTTGGCATGACCCACACACCAGTGTTATCATGACCCACACATCAGTGTTGACATGACCCACGCACCAGTGTTGGTATGACCCACACACCAGTGTTGGCATGACCCACACACCAGTGTTGACATGACCCAAGCACCAGTGTTGGCATTACCCACGCACCAGTGTTGACATGATCCACACACCAGTGTTGGCATGACCCACGCACAGTGTTGGCATGACCCACGCACCAGTGTTGGCATGACCCACACACCAGTGTTGACATGACTCACGCACCAGTGTTGTCATGACCCACACACCAGTGTTGACATGACCCGCGCACCAGTGTTGGCATGACCCACACACTAGTGTTGACATGACCCACGCACCAGTGTTGGCATGACCCACGCACCAGTGTTGGCATGACACACACACCAGTGTTGACATGACCCACAAACCAGTGTTGGCATGACCCACACACCAGTGTTGACATGACCCGCGCACCAGTGTTGGCATGTCCCACGCACCAGTGTTGACATAACCCCGCACCAGTGTTGACATGACCCACACACTATTGTTGACATGACCCACGCACCAGTGTTGGCATGACCCACACACCAGTGTTGACATGACCCGCGCACCAGTGTTGGCATGACCCACGCACCAGTGTTGACATGACCCACACACCAGTGTTGACATGACCCACGCACCAGTGTTGGTATGACCCACGCACCAGTGTTGGCATGACCCACGCACCAGTGTTAGCATGACCCGCGCACCAGTGTTGGCATGACCCACACACCAGTGTTGGCATGACCCACGCACCAGTGTTGACATGACCCACGCACCAGTGTTGGCATGACCCACGCACCAGTGTTGGATGACCCACGCACCAGTGTTGGCATGACCCACGCACCAGTGCTGGTATGACCCACGCACCAGTGTATGCATGACCCACGCACCAGTGTTGGCATGACTCACGCACCACTGTTGGATGACCGACGCACCAGTGTTGACATGACCCACGCACCAGTGTTGGCATGACCCACGCACCAGTGTTGGATGACCCACGCACCAGTGTTGCCATGACCCACGCACCAGTGTTGGAGGACCCACGCACCAGTGTTGCCATGACCCACGCACCAGTGTTGGATGTCCCACGCACCAGTGTTGGCATGACCCACGCACCAGTGTTGGCATGACCCACGCAAAAGTGTTGGATGACCCACGCACCAGTGTTGGATGACCCACGCACCAGTGTTGGATGACCCACGCACCAGTGTTCGATGACCCACGCACCAGTGTTGGATGACCCAGGCACCAGTATTGACATGACCCACGCACCAGTGTTGGCATGACCCACGCACCAGTATTGACATGACCCACGCACCAGTGTTGGATGACCCACGCACCAGTGTTAGCATGACCCACGCACCAATGTTGGATGACCCACGTACAAGTATTGACATGACCCACGCACCAGTTTTGACATGACCCACGCACCAGTGTTGGCATGACCCACGCACCAGTATTGACATGACCCACGCACCAGTGTTGGATGACCCACGCACCAGTGTTGGATGACCCACGCACCAGTATTGACATGACCCACGCACCAGTGTTGGCATGACCCACGCACCAGTGTTGGCATGACCCATGCACCAGTGTTGACATGACCCACGCACCAGTGTTGGCATGACCCACGCACCAGTGTTGACATGACCCACGCACAAGTGTTGGATGACCCACGCACCAGTATTGACATGACTCACGCACCAGTGTTGGCATGACCCACGCACCAGTATTGACATGACCCACGCACCAGTGTTGGCATGACCCACGCACCAGTATTGACATGACCCACGCACCAGTGTTGGCATGACCCACGCACCAGTGTTGGCATGACCCACCCACCAGTGTTGGCATGACCCACGCACCAGTATTGACATGACCCACGCACCAGTGTTGACATGACCCACGCACCAGTGTTTGCATGACCCACGCACCAGTGTTGGCATGACCCACGCACCAGTATTGACATGACCCACGCACCAGTGTTAACATGACCCACGCACCAGTGTTGACATGACCCACGCACCAGTGTTGACATGACCCACGCACCAGTATTGACATGACCCACGCACCAGTGTTGGCATGACCCACGCACCATTGTTGGCATGACCCACGCACCAGTGTTGGCATGACCCACGCACCAGTATTGACATGACCCACTCACCAGTGTTGACATGACCCACGCACCAGTATTGACATGACCCACGCACCAGTGTTGGCATGACCCACGCACCAGTGTTGGCATGACCCACGCACCAGTGTTGGCATGACCCACGCACCAGTATTGACATGACCCACTCACCAGTGTTGACATGACCCACGCACCAGTATTGACATGACCCACGCACCAGTGTTGGCATGACCCACGCACCAGTGTTGGCATGACCCACGCACCAGTGTTGGCATGACCCACGCACCAGTATTGACATGACCCACTCACCAGTGTTGACATGACCCACGCACCAGTGTTGGCATGACCCACGCACCAGTATTGACATGACCCACGCACCAGTATTGACATGACCCACGCACCAGTATTGACATGACCCACGCATCAGTATTGACATGACCCACGCACCAGTGTTGGCATGACCCACGCACCAGTATTGACATGACCCACGCACCAGTATTGACATGACCCACTCACCAGTGTTGACATGACCCACGCACCAGTGTTGGCATGACCCACGCACCAGTATTGACATGACCCACGCACCAGTATTGACATGACCCACGCACCAGTATTGACATGACCCACGCACCAGTATTGACATGACCCACGCACCAGTATTGACATGACCCACGCACCAGTGTGAGTCAGGAAGAGTGAGGGATTGAGGCTGGCATCTAGAATTTGAGTAGACTCACCTAGTGGTATTCACCTATTTGTGGTTGCAGGGGTCGATTCACAGCTCCTGGCACCGCCTCTTCGCTAGTCGCTACTAGGTCCTCTCTCTTCCTGCTCCAAGAGCCTTATCGAACCTCTTCTTAAAGCTATGTATGGATCCTGTCTCCACTACTTCACTCTCCAGATTGTTTCACTTCCTGACAATTCTAAGGCTGAATAAATACTTCCTAACATCCCTATGATTCAGCTGAGTGTTTAATTTCCAGTTGTGTCTCCTTGTTCCTGTGTCCCATTTCTGAACATTCTGGCTTTGTCCACATTGTAAAATTTCTCTCAGTATTTTATACGTCGTTATCATGTCCTCTCTATTCCTCCTGTGTGTGTGTGTTAGTTACCATTTTGTCCAAGGCACATGTCGATTAGACACTAGGCCTGTTGTATGTGTGTGTGTATGTAAGGAAACACTTCGAAATGTTTCTGCCCCGCCGGGAATTGAACTCGGGCCCTCCGTGCGTGAAGCGAGAGCTTTAGCCACCAGGCCATCGGGGCTGTGTGTGTGTGTGTGTGTGTGTGTGTGTGTGTGTGTGCGTGAATGCTGCAGTTATTGAGATGATGGTGTAGAAGGATGGACACAGTGATGTAATGGAAAACAATATGTGGTGTGAATATTATCTTGAGAATATGGAGTAAAAGATATGGTGTCAAGTTATGAAAGGTAAAATTCAAGGGAATGAAAGATGATTTGATGATATAGAAAGACCGAAGGAAGATGTGTTAATGAAGATAATGAGTAAATCTGAGGATTGGAAAGAGGATGTGAAGACTGTTTTGAGAGACTTGGACTTGATTATTTAGCAAATTAGAGTTACTACAGGAGTAGGTTTTAGGGATTTGACGGACTGTCAGAATTTGAGTATGTCAATATGTACGACACTGTTTAAAGAAATCAGTTAGCCGCAGATGAGTTATGTCATCTTATGGATCCTCATGTGCAAGTATTTTTGGAAAGACAGATAGCGACTGGGTGATGATAATAACATTATCTTCCCTCTGTCTATCTGAAAAAAAAAATCACAAAAAGAGCTGATCTTAGAAATGCAGTTTAACCAGAGGTATTTTATTCAACTCTAGAGTATAAAATAATGAGAGGCGGTCGCTCTTAAATTATAATTTATGTGATGAAACTTTCGCATGACACGAGTCAATTGTACCTGCAATTAGTGATGGACTTTATTAGAAAAAAACTCATCACCTTGTGTTAATTACAGGCCAGAGGAGTGTGGCAATAACCCACAGCTCTGAGGATACAAGGAGTCAACACAGAACACAGTAGAAGAGAATAGAAAGAACAGAGAGAGTTTACAACGAGAACAGAAAAAGGGAATATAGAGAACATTGTGGACATTGCGACCAGAGAGAATGTACACTTAAGACATTCTTCTTAACATCCATGTGATTCATTTTTATTTTAGGCTTATATCTATGCTCCCTTGTCCCTCTCTTCTCTTCTTGTTAATCTTACTCTATCAGCGATATCTTGCATGTCGTGCTCATGTCTTCCCTACTTTGTCTCTCCCTCAAGAATGTTAGGCTCAATTCCTTTAGCCTTTCCTCACAGTATTTAACCACCTGTGAACGCCGTGCTGGTGCACGTATTTAACCACCTGTGAACGCCGTGCTGGTGCACGTATTTAACCATCTGTAAACACCGTGCTGGTGCACGTATTTAACCACCTATGAACGCCGTGCTGGTGCACATATTTAACCACCTGTGAACGCCGTGCTGGTGCACGTATTTAACCACCTGTGAACGCCGTGCTGGTGCACGTATTTAACCACCTGTGAACACCGTGCTGGTGCACGTATTTAACCACCTGTGAACGCCGTGCTGGTGCACGTATTTAACCACCTGTGAACGCCGTGCTGGTGCACGTATTTAACCACCTGTGAACACCGTGCTGATGTAGACAGCCTGACTGTCTGCATAGACAGCCATGCTGTCTGCCAGCTGAGTTCATATTTCGTATACTGGTGCACGTATTTAACCACCTGTGAACGCCGTGCTAGTGCACGTATTTAACCACCTGTGAACGCCGTGCTGGTGCACGTAGTTAACCACCTGTGAACGCCGTGCTGGTGCACGTATTTAACCACCTGTGAACGCTGTGCTGGTGCACGTATTTAACCACCTGTGAACGCCGTGCTGGTGCACGTATTTAACCACCTGTGAACACCGTGCTGGTGCACGTATTTAACCACCTGTGAACGCCGTGCTGGTGCACGTATTTAACCACCTGTGAACGCCGTGCTGGTGCACGTATTTAACCACCTGTGAACGCCGTGCTGGTGCACGTATTTAACCACCTGTGAACGCCGTGCTGGTGCACGTATTTAACCACCTGTGAACGCCGTGCTGGTGCACGTATTTAATCACCTGTGAACGCCGTGCTGGTGCACGTATTTAACCACCTGTGAACGCCGTGCTGGTGCACGTATTTAACCACCTGTGAACGCCGTGCTGGTGCACGTATTTAACCACCTGTGAACGCCGTGCTGGTGCACGTATTTAACCACCTGTGAACGCCGTGCTGGTGCACGTATTTAACCACCTGTGAACGCCGTGCTGGTGCACGTAGTTAACCACTTGTGAACGCCGTGCTGGTGCACGTATTTAACCACCTGTGAACGCCGTGCTGGTGCACGTATTTAATCACCTGTGAACGCCGTGCTGGTGCACGTATTTAACCACCTGTGAACACCGTGCTGGTGCACGTATTTAATCACCTGTGAACGCCGTGCTGGTGCACATATGTAACCACCTGTGAACACCGTGCTGGTGCACGTATTTAACCACCTGTGAACACCGTGCTGGTGCACCGCACAATAAGATGGGTCTGACACATGTTGCTTAGAGTACTCTAAAATAGACTTAGTCTATATGTCTGAGAAGTTCTTAAATATGGCAACCTTGCATATGTTGCCCTAGAACTCACTAAGATGTACTCAAGTGTGATGAATAAATGAATGTCTCGGCCAGTATCATATACCTGATATTATCCCTTTGTTCTTATTTCCCGACATTTGCAGTCGCTTTCCTCCCACTCCATACTTTGTCGCCGGTCTTCTCTCGCTTCTTCTAGTTATCATGACGCTGCGCATGTTGGGTTCACTGCGCAGTTACCGGCGCGGAGTTATGGTGTCCTATATCTGCATTTTCAAATATTATGTTCCTGTGTTCTTTCTGTACTGTTTACTTTTAGTTTGCGTTATTGCGTCCTGCTGACTCCTGTTGTACTCGTTATTGCGTCCTGCTGTCTCCTGTTGTACTCGTTATTGCGTCCTGCTGTCTCCTGTTGTACTCGTTATTGCGTCCTTCTGTCTCCTGTTGTACTCGTTATTGCGTCCTTCTGTCTCCTGCTGTACTCGTTATTGCGTCCTGCTGTCTCGTGTTGTACTCGTTATTGCGTCCTTCTGTCTCGTGTTGTACTCGTTATTGCGTCCTGCTGTCTCGTGTTGTACTCGTTATTGCGTCCTGCTGTCTCGTGTTGTACTCGTTATTGCGTCCTGCTGTCTCGTGTTGTACTCGTTATTGCGTCCTGCTGTCTCATGTTGTACTCGTTATTGCGTCCTTCTGTCTCGTGTTGTACTTGTTATTGCGTCCTTCTGTCTCGTGTTGTACTCGTTATTGCGTCCTTCTGTCTCGTGTTGTACTCGTTATTGCGTCCTTCTGTCTCGTGTTGTACTCGTTATTGCGTCCTGCTGTCTCGTGTTGTACTCGTTTTATTGCTACTCTCAACAACTTGACACCGGATGTGTCACCTTAGTGCTGCCATCCTCACACTGTAATCTTTGTCTCAATACATCACAATTACAGAAACAACGAACTTCCTAATGTCGCAGATGATTACAGTTTTAATTCCCGTGTCCTAAATGAACGCGTAACAGATAATATACTAATTAGTAAGGAAAGTTTTTCGTAATATATCGTAAAATTACTTCAATTTAATGACATATGTGAAGCACTTCCTGATCAATATATATATATATATATATATATATATATATATATATATATATATATGCATTGAATTATGTGATATAACAATTTTATTGAGGACATATTTCAATTTTATAAAATAGGTTTGGTGTTGGAAAGTATATTATTCGTGGCTGAGAAAAGAAGGTCTTGATGGCGTAATAATAATTTCTAATAATACTCCACTTATTTTACTGCTAAATTTAACAATAATTGGTCCTCAGTCGCCAGAAATTATCAGTGTGAGTAGTGGATTAAATGTTGCTTGTTGACCTCGGTGAGTGATGCAATCCCTGGCACCCTAGTGCCCCTGCCAACACTGCTGTCTTACACTGCCACCCTCCCAACTCTGATGTCTTCCACCCTGCCAACACTACCACCCTGCCAACACTACAGAAGAGTTGATGACTCACTAGGGAAATTCTACATTGGATTCATACCAGCCAGTGATATACATATATATATATATATATATATATATATATATATATATATATATATATATATATATATATATATATATATATATATATATATATATATATACATATATATATACACAGGAAGTCGATCAAATCTATTTGCTCTAAAAATAGATATCTTCTATACACATATATATATATATACACAGGAAGTCGATCAAATCTATTTGCTCTAAAAATAGATATCTTCTCCATGATGTTCTTTAAGGCACTAATATTTATTTAAATTAAGAGGGTATACAATTTTTTTTATCTTATTCCAAAACTATCTTGCATCTAGTCTAAAATTGTTAAAATTAACATGTTAATCTCAGTCCTACTCAGCATATCTTAGCTCAGCCTAAATTTACTTAACAACATTTAACATCAGTGAGATGAATAATATTCGTGATGTTCACTAAATTTATTGAACATCAGTAAATTTACACTCTGCTGGCTTGGGAAAATGCAATGTGCTTTCTAAAAAGCAGGATATATATACAAATATATATATGATAATGTGTGTAAACAGCGTTGTGGATGTAAACAAAAGCCTTTTGGGTGTAAACAAAGAGTGTTGTGGGCGTAAATTCAGAAAAAATAACATCAGTCAGGCGCGTACCCTTCTATTTACTAAGAATTTAAAAGAATTGAAGACAAAACAGATAGTCTTAAGATCGTGACTGACCTCTGGTGTTGTTCTTCTTAACTATTTACATTATTAATCACCCCATGCTGGTTCAGGGCGTTGATTAATTCTTGCAGCCTTCACTGCTGTCATGTAGACGCACACTTCACTGCTGTCATGTAGACGCACACTTCACTGCTGTCATGTAGACGCACACTTCACTGCTGTCATGTAGGCTCACACTTCACTGCTGTCATGTAGACGCACACTTCACTTCTGTCATGTAGGCTCACACTTCACTGCTGTCATGTAGACGCACACTTCACTGCTGTCATGTAGGCTCACACTTCACTGCTGTCATGTAGACCCACACTTCACTGCTGTCATGTAGACGCACACTTCACTGCTGTCATGTAGACGCACACTTCACTGCTGTCATGTAGACGCACACTTCACTGCTGTCATGTAGGCTCACACTTCACTGCTGTCATGTAGGCTCACACTTCACTGCTGTCATGTAGGATCACACTTCACTGCTGTCATGTAGGATCACACTTCACTGCTGTCATGTAGGATCACACTTCACTGCTGTCATGTAGGCTCACACTTCACTGCTGTCATGTAGGATCACACTTCACTGCTGTCATGTAGGATCACACTTCACTACTGTCATGTAGACTCACACTTCCCTGCTGTCATGTAGACACACACTTCAATGCTGTCATGTAGGCTCACACTTCACTGCTGTCATGTAGGATCACACTTCACTGCTGTCATGTAGGATCACACTTCACTGCTGTCATGTAGGATCACACTTCACTGCTGTCATGTAGGCTCACACTTCACTGCTGTCATGTAGGATCACACTTCACTGCTGTCATGTAGGATCACACTTCACTACTGTCATGTAGACTCACACTTCCCTGCTGTCATGTAGACACACACTTCAATACTGTCATGTAGACGCACACTTCACTGCTGTCATGTAGACACATACTTCAATGCTGTCATGTAGACGCACACTTCACTGCTGTCATGTAGACGCACACTTCACTGTTGTCATGTAGACGCACACTTCACTGCTGTCATGTGAAAAATTGTTCCTACAAAGATTTTGTGATATTTTTTCTTTGTACTAATTTGAACGTTACTAATGAGAATGAATGGAAGAAGAAGAAGAAGAAGAAGAAGAAGGAGAGGGAGAGGGAGAGAGAGAGAGAGAGAGAGAGAGAGAGAGAGAGAGAGGAGAGAGAGAGATAGAGAGAGAGAGAGAGAGAGTGAGAGAGAGAGAGAGAGTGAGAGAGAGTAGGAATATAAATCTGTGGAGGATTGAAAGAGGGACGTACGAGGAAGGATTTGAAGGGGAGTGTAAAGGAGGTTATCATGAAGAGGAAGATGAGCTTCCTGCAGGCATGTATGACGCTCTACAGTGGGGTGAGTGGGTCTGGGATCTGGCGTACAAGCTGTAGATGTAGCGACTGGTGAACACAAATTAGCCAGACTTGAGTTTTGGAAGTGGGAAGTGCTGTCCCGGAACACTGGAAGTCGGTAGTGAGGTTATATCTCGGTTATTTTCTCTTCTGGTCACAAAGCTTTATTAAAAATATTCATTTATTTATTTATATATATAAAGTTTTTGCTTTTGTGTGATGGCGTGAGCGCTGCTGGGAGCAGCGAGGTGTTTGTGTGATGGTGTGAGCGCTGCTGGGAGCAGCGAGGTGTTTGTGTGATGGTGTGAGCGCTGCTGGGAGCAGCGAAGTGTTTGTGTGATGGTGTGAGCGCTGCTGGGAGCAGCGAGGTGTTTGTGTGATGGTGTGAGCGCTGCTGGGAGCAGCGAGGTGTTTGTGTGAGGGGAAACACTTGTAGCTGCTGGAAGGAAGGATGCGTCTCCACTCACCCATGACCAAGATAATAAAATAAAAGCTATGATTGGTAAGGTTAATGGGGCATGAGGAGAACAGAGGCACGTCACGAAGCACCCACACGGGTTACTCACACCACAGCTTGACTCACCAACTAAATGAATCTTACAAGAGACTGCTGGGAACACCAGGTTGGGTAGACTGTATCTTGTGTACAAGAGACTGCTGGAAACACCAGGTTGGGTAGACTGTATCTTGTGTACAAGAGACTGCTGGAAACACCAGGTTGGGTAGACTGTATCTTGTGTACAAGAGACTGCTGGAAACACCAGGTTGGGTAGACTGTATCTTGTGTACAAGAGACTGCTGGAAGCACCAGGTTGGGTAGACTGTATCTTGTGTACAAGAGACTGCTGGAAACACCAGGTTGGGTAGACTGTATCTTGTGTACAAGAGACTGCTGGAAACACCAGGTTGGGTAGACTGTATCTTGTGCAGTATGAGGTCCTTGACGTTATATAGAATCTGATCCACAAAAAGGAATAGCATATAGAGGTGAGAGAGATTCTTCAAAGGTTAAAGTAGTACGTTGAAGAGAAGGCAGAGTTGGGGTGAGGGACAATGTATCTGGTTTGGCGAAAGTCAGGAGCGAGGTGCCTCAGGGTCAGTCCTTGGGCTCCCACTGTTTCTCTGTACAGCTCAGTAATAATTCACCACCTCTCCAACATCCTCTTTCCAATATCCTTCAACACCCTCTCACCAACACTCTCTCCCTCAACACCTTTTCAATACCCTCTCTCTAGCAGCAACATTGTTACATTTTAGATTTCTGAGTGTGACTGGAGTGCACTAACACGTGCAGCGTCCACAGTTGCTTGATGTTCCTCAATGACACCAAGAAGGAACCACATATGTCAATATTCACAACTAACAAACAAATTAGAAATGAAAAATGGACAACTTTGCGACTTATCCTGGATCTTCATCCAAAACCAACTGAACTGTAGCTTAGTAGTTTACATTTCCACTTTATAGGCTAACTGTAGCTTCTTCCAGCCAGGTATTGTGGGTTAACTGTGGCTTCTTCCAGTCACTGTATTGTGGGTTAACTGTGGCTTCTTCCAGCCAGGTATTGTGGGTTAACTGTGGCTTCTTCCAGTCACGGTATTGTGGGTTAACTGTGGCTTCTTCCAGCCAGGTATTGTGGGTTAACTGTGGCTTCTTCCAGCCAGGTATTGTGGGTTAACTGTGGCTTCTTCCAGCCAGGTATTGTGGGTTAACTGTGGCTCCTTCCAGCCAGGTATTGTGGGTTAACTGTGGCTTCTTCCAGTCACGGTATTGTGGGTTAACTGTGGCTTCTTCCAGCCAGGTTTTGTGGGTTAAGTGTGGCTTCTTCCAGCCAGGTATTGTGGGTTAACTGTGCCTTCTTCCAGCCAGGTATTGTGGGTTAACTGTGGCTTCTTCCAGTCAGGTATTGTGGGTTAACTGTGGCTTCTTCCAGCCAGGTATTGTGGGTTAAGTGTGGCTTCTTCCAGCCAGGTATTGTGGGTTAACTGTGGCTTCTTCCAGTCACGGTATTGTGGGTTAACTGTGGCTTCTTCCAGCCAGGTATTGTGGGTTAACTGTGGCTTCTTCCAGCCAGGTATTGTGGGTTAACTGTGGCTTCTTCCAGCCAGGTATTGTGGGTTAACTGTGGCTTCTTCCAGCCAGGTATTGTGGGTTAACTGTAAATTGTTCCATCAGCTGTATTATAACTTTTATTATGAGTGATAATATGAAAGTGTTGAGTAGATGGTGAGTCAGAGTGAGGTAGTCAAGGTTCGCCTCGCAACATATCATCTCAACGTCTGTATTTTCTGAAGCTGTAAATCACTGCTGCCTCAAGAATTAGAGCCCAGTTGTCCTCCAAGTAATATAATTTCTTTGCCATCACTGCTTGGCTCTGTCATCTGGCTTTATAAAACATACATCTAATATCTTTTTATAACATTTGATCTTAGGCAGAGATACCTTTAAAGCCTTGATATTTCTATATTTAAATTCAAGGTTACATCAACATTTCTTAAGAAGGTAATAATAGAGCACTACAGTAGGCCTACTAACCGATGCTAGGCCTGTTACTGCTTGTATCTTAAAATATTCAAATGAATTTGTTGAAGCTTGTGCTGCATGTGAATGAGTATAAGAAATAAATGAGTACAGCAGTAGGCCTACTGGCCATTACTGAGTAGGTCTAACTCAGGCCCAATCATTCCTACCTGTGTATTTGTTTAACTAGTACTCACCATCTCTTCTTGCCCTTGCGTACTCGTTTCCGTCTCATCTGCTCACCTCTCTGTTTTATTCTTCCTTTAATTTCAATAGTTTTTTTCCTTCGTTTTGAACTTCAACTTTGTACCCGCTTTAAACTTGATTGAACCACTGGCTCTCTCTCTTACTAGTATGTGTTCTCTCACCTATGTATGTTCGTTGGGGTCGAATTTCAGCTCCTGGCCCCACCTCTCCGCTGACCACTATAGAGTTCACTCTCCCGGCTGCGTGAGCCCTGTCATTGCTATTCTGAAGAGCATGTGTGTGCGTGTGTCAGACAATGTTATATAGTAAACATGGAAGGTACGGTGGCAGGTATAACTGCCACTTTCATCCCCCAGCGGTCATACAGCGCCTGGCGAATGGAAGGTAATCAGGTTTAATTCAAGAAAAGGGAAGGTAGCATTAAGTCCTTGGGTGCAGAGATCTTCCGCAGCCAGCATGAGAGACAACTTACAGCAGAGCACGAGAACACAGCACGAGGAAGCTCGTACACTCCACCTGAGGCACCTCACCTAACCTGTTCTTCCACTTTCATCCTGTGGAGGAATGTGTCCAGTTCCTCCTCCCCCCCAGCTCCTCCTCTTCCCTCTCCTTCCCCTTCATCCTCTTCCTCTTTCTTCTTCTCATCCTCCTCTTTTCCCTCATGTTTCTCCCTTCTTCCCTTGTTTTCTTCTTCATTTATGTTACAATTGGTGTTGATACTTAAAAAACAACCTGGGAGACAGCCAGGTACCAGGGGTACGACTCTATACGAAGCTCAGCCTGAGAGACAGCCAGATACCCAGCGGTACGACTCTATATAAATCTCAGCCTGGGAGACAGCCAAGTACCCAGCTGTACGACTCTATACAAGGCTCTACCCACTACAACACCACAGTGGAGAAAGTGGTTCCAGCCTAGATTCCTACCTTGTCAGTGGTGACTTGTCAAATTGTCTACGTTCTTGGGGTATACGGATAATATGAGAGGCTACTTTCGTAGCCACAGAGGTGTGTGGATGGCCACAGAGGTGTGTGGATGGCCACAGACGTGTGTGGATGGCCACAGAGGTGTGTGGGTAGCCACAGAGGTACGTGGATAACCAGTTATCATGCCTCATCCTCTGACTAATGCAATAAAGAGAAGGCGGAGCTTAGATAAGTCGATTTCTTCCTCTTGATTGAGATTTAATTAGCAGATCGAAGCCTCTGTCTCCTTCAGTGGGTTTATCTCCGCCTACCTGTGTCAGCAGCTTACTGAGGTGAACCTGAGGGAGTAACTTACTGAGGGGAACCTGAGGGAGTAACTTACTGAGGTGAACTTGAGGGAGTAACTTACTGAGGTGAAACTGAGGGAGTAACTTACTGAGGGGAACTTGAGGGAGTAACTTACTGAGGTGAACTTGAGGGAGTAACTTACTGAGGTGAAACTGAGGGAGTAACTTACTGAGGGGAACTTGAGGGAGTAACTTACTGAGGTGAACCTGAGGGAGTAACTTACTGAGGTGAACTTGAGGGAGTAACTTACTGAGGTGAACTTGAGGGAGTAACTTACTGAGGTGAACCAGAAGGAGTAACTTACTGAGGTGAACCAGAAGGAGTAACTTACTGAGGTGAACCTGAGGGAGTAACTTACTGAGGTGAACCAGAAGGAGTAACTTACTGAGGTGAAACTGAGGGAGTAACTTACTGAGGGGAACTTGAGGGAGTAACTTATTGAGGTGAACTTGAGGGAGTAACTTACTGAGGTGAACCTGAGGGAGTAACTTACTGAGGTGAACCTGAGGGAGTAACTTACTGAGGTGAACCTGAGGGAGTAACTTACTGAGGTGAACCTGAGGGAGTAACTTACTGAGGTGAACCTGAGGGAGTAACTTACTGAGGTGAAACTGAGGGAGTAACTTACTGAGGGGAACTTGAGAGAGTAACTTACTGAGGTGAACTTGAGAGAGTAACTTACTGAGGTGAACTTGAGGGAGTAACTTACTGAGGTGAACCTGAGGGAGTAACTTACTGAGGTGAAACTGAGGGAGTAACTTACTGAGGTGAACCAGAAGGAGTAACTTACTGAGGTGAACCAGAAGGAGTAACTTACTGAGGTGAACCTGAGGGAGTAACTTACTGAGGTGAAACTGAGGGAGTAACTTACTGAGGTGAACCAGAAGGAGTAACTTACTGAGGTGAACCAGAAGGAGTAACTTACTGAGGTGAACCAGAAGGAGTAACTTACTGAGGTGAAACTGAGGGAGTAACGTACTGAGGGGAACTTGAGGGAGTAACTTACTGAGGTGAACCTGAGGGAGTAACTTACTGAGGTGAACCTGAGGGAGTAACTTACTGAGGTGAAACTGAGGGAGTAACTTACTGAGGTGAACCAGAAGGAGTAACTTACTGAGGTGAAACTGAGGGAGTAACTTACTGAGGTGAACCTGAGGGAGTAACTTACTGAGGTGAACTTGAGGGAGTAACTTACTGAGGTGAACCTGAGGGAGTAACTTACTGAGGTGAACCTGAGGGAGTAACTTACTGAGGTATACCTGAGGGAGTAACTTACTGAGGTGAACCTGAGGGAGTAACTTACTGAGGTGAACCTGAGGGAGTAACTTACTGAGGTGAAACTGAGGGAGTAACTTACTGAGGTGAAACTGAGGGAGTAACTTACTGAGGTGAACTTGAGGGAGTAACTTACTGAGGTGAACTTGAGGGAGTAACTTACTGAGGTATACCTGAGGGAGTAACTTACTGAGGTGAACCTGAGGGAGTAACTTACTGAGGTATACCTGAAGGAGTAACTTACTGAGGTATACCTTTATTATTTTAAATAAAAAGGATGCAACGCTTTATTCCTTTTATGTATAATTTCACTACACTAATTTATGCCTATTAATTCGAATTTTACTACTGGATATATATATATATCGAGAAAAATATCTGTCTCGGTGTATATACACTTAGAGTATAGAGCTTTATTTATTCATGTTGCTCTCTGTGTAGAGCTTTATTAAGTCATGGTGCTCTGTGTAGAGCTTAATTAAGTCATGTTTCTTTTTCCTGAAGACCTTATTAAGTCATGTTTCTCTTTGCTGTAGAGCTTATTAAGACATGTTTCTCTTTGCTGTAGAGCTTATTAAGTCATGTTTCTCTTTGCTGTAGAGCTTATTAAGTCATGTTTCTCTTTGCTGTAGAGCTTATTAAGTCATGTTTCTCTTTGCTGTAGAGCTTATTAAGTCATGTTTCTCTTTGCTGTAGAGCTTATTAAGTCATGTTTCTCTTTGCTGTAGAGCTTATTAAGTCATGTTTCTCTTTGCTGTAGAGCTTATTAAGTCATGTTTCTCTTTGCTGTAGAGCTTATTAAGTCATGTTTCTCTTTGCTGTAGAGCTTATTAAGTCATGTTTCTCTTTGCTGTAGAGCTTGGTCATGTCAACTGGAAAGGTTGTCCCAACATAAGCACTTCTCTGTCTCTCTGTTTCTACTTCTGTCTGTGTGTGTTTCTGTGTCTTCCCGCCTTCAGAATGATCAAATACGTAAACTCGGATTGCATCCAGTTGTGGTGGTCGCAATAAGTGTTGCACTAATAACAACTTCAAGCCAACTGCAATTGTACTGTACATAGGCCTCTATGAATTCATGCCATAAGAACACTCCAGCGTCCTTCGTTTCAGCGCCTTCATATAAAACATAACTTCTTGCTCTCCACCAGTCACACGGCTGAAAGGCTTGTATACTTAGCTCTCTTTTTTCTTTGTGCAATCTTGTGAGTCGGGACTCTTGGAGCTCTCAGCTGTCTGATATAAGTAATGTTATCTGAGAGTGAAGTGGAGACTCGTGTCTCTGCTGATGTATCGTTGGATCAGCATCTCCGGAGATAATTCCTGACCAGTCTTATCTATCTCGGTCATTCTTGGAACAAGGAGAAAGCTATCTTTATCGCAGACCTTGTGGTGCCTGAGAGGGCTATCTCTGTAAGATCTTAGACTTTGTGGTACTGGAAAGGCCGCACCTTTGCGATCTCAGACCTCGTGGTGCTGAGAAAGTATAAAATAAATTCAATCCACTCAACAGAGGGGAAGACAACAGGGAAGAAACATGTAACTTATAATATCAGAAGATCTTACTTTCAAGGATCACAATAGTGTTACCATTACAAACACAATCAAAATGATACACTGGATAACTAGAACCTTTAAAATAAGAGATGCCAAGGCAATGTTGATACTCTTTAAGTCACTTCACCTTTCTAGACTACAATATTGCTTGAAACTGCAGAACCGGAAAATATACAGAAAACTCCAGTACATTCTTCTATATAGATTCGGAAAGGAGACGAGAAATTAAGATTATAATTTTCACCTGAAAATTTTGGAGGGACACTGAAATTTCTTCCTTCGAGAGTCAGAGGGTTGGGAGAAGGTACAAAATATCCCAGTGAAAAGAAGGGGTACCGCAAAGACGTCCCCAACATCTTTCTCAGAGACGTCCCCAGCATCTTTCTCAGAGATGTCCTCAGCATCTTTCTCAGAGACGTCCCCAGCATCTTTCTCAGAGATGTCCTCAGCATCTTTCTCAGAGACGTCCCCAGCATCTTTCTCAGAGACGTCCTCAGCATCTTTCTCAGAGACGTCCTCAGCATCTTTCTCAGAGATGTCCTCAGCATCTTTCATATATTTACATAGTTCTCTTCCTGCCTGCCTTCCCTTTCACCTTGTTTACCTTGTCTAAACACCCTGTGTTCATTGAATCTTTCCTTATCTTCCATGTTTGTTTACACAGTAGTGCTGCAGTGTGGTGCTCCAGTATCATGCTGCAGGTGGTGCTTCAGTGTAATGCTGCAGTGTGGTGCTGCAGTGTGGTGCTGCAGTGTGGTGCTGCAGTGTGGTGCTCCAGTATGCTGCTGCAGGTGGTGCTTCAGTGTAATGCTGCAGTGTGGTGCTGCAGTGTGGTGCTTCAGTGTAATGCTGCAGTGTGATGCTGCAGTGTGGTGCTGCAGTGTGGTGCTCCAGTATCATGCTGCAGGTGGTGCTTCAGTGTAATGCTGCAGTGTGGTGCTGCAGTGTGGTGCTGCAGTATGATGATGCAGTGTAGTGATGCAGTGTGGTGCTGCAGTGTAGTGCTGCAGTGTGGTGCTGCAGTGTGGTGCTGCAGTATGGTGCTGCAGTGTAGTGCTGCAGTGTGGTGCTGCAGTGAGATACTGCAGTGAGGTGGTGCTGCAGTGAGGTACTGCAGTGAGGTGGTGCTGCAGTATGGGGCTGCAGTGAGGCGGTGCTGCAGTGAAGCGCTCCAGCAATGAATCCTTGTCACGCGATGATAAATGCACAGCAATAAAGGCAAACATTAAACCTGATATCTCCTCCCTGTAAATGGTCATCGAGTATTTATTCTGAAGCTTCGCCATAATCAACTCTCGTGTCACTATGTGATTAGAATCCTTAATATCTGGTAACCCTCCCGTGCCTCTCTTTGTTTGATCTAAGATAATAATTGATCTTCTGAAGAAGACCTCAGTTAGAGGTATATATATATATATATATAAACACCACTTAGTGGTGTGTTTGTACCTCCATGTGTGTTCATGCAGATGCCTCAGTCAGAGACTATAGTTGGAAGCTGAGATGAACGGAAATCGAGTAATAGTAATCACTTGTAGCACAGAAAGCTTTTATAACTCAATATTTTGATCAAAGTTCACTTGAAAAGTTTACTTTTGAGCGAAACTTTGTATGAGAGAGTTTCGCTGCGGTACAAGTGTGTCTTCGTGAGTGAGAGAGTCTTACACTGAGCAAGGTCTCTGAATTAATCAAAAATATGCATGTCTCTTTTACCCTCGCTTTACGTTTCTTTCCTCACTCTTCACCGCTCATTCGTTACAAGTTCATATCACGTTAAACCAAACAACTGCAAACAAGGGCGGATCTGAGACGGGGATCTGAGGCTAAGCCTGTCTACACAAGGTGACTCGACAGGAGAGACAGCTGACTGCAGCAACAGCAACAGTTGTTTTTTCTGCCGTCCACGTCACTTGAATCACTAGTGACCTGAGCATCGAGGTCTCCTGTATTAATAAATAATGGGGAGTAAGCAGTGGTAATGTGAGGAGAAGTAGCCCTTCTCTCTCTTTTTCTCTCTCTCTCTCTCTCTCTCTCTCTCTCTCTCTCTCTCTCTCTCTCTCTCTCACCACTGTTCTCCTGATATGTAGTCGTGGCGTCACGACCCTCACCTGATCTTGTTCTTAAACATAAGTCAGAGTCACTGAAGAAGCGGCTAGTGTATGGGGTCGTACTAACAACATAGTGCTGTAAGAAGTCGTTTTTAGGGGCACGGTGGGAGGGAACTGTGTGATGGTGGTAGATGGGAGGGAACTGTGTGATGGTGGTAGATGGGAGGGAATGTGTGATGGTGGTAGATGGGAGGGAACTGTGTGATGGTGGTAATGGGAGGGAACTGTGTGATGGTGGTAAATGGGAGGGAACTGTGTGATGGTGGTAAATGGGAGGGAACTGGTGATGGTGGTAGATGGAGGGAACTGTGTGATGGTGGTAGATGGGAGGGAACTGTGTGATGGTGGTAGATGGGAGGGAACTGTGTGATGGTGGTAGATGGGAGGGAACTGTGTGATGGTGGTAGATGGGAGGGAACTGGGTGATGGTGGTAGATGGGAGGGAACTGGGTGATGGTGGTAGATGGGAGGGAACTGGTGATAGTGGTAGATGGGAGGAACTGTGATAGTGGTAGATGGGAGGGAACTGTGTGATGGTGGTAGATGGAGGGAACTGGGTGATGGTGGTAGATGGAGGGAACTGGGTGATGGTGGTAGATGGGAGGGAACTGGGTGATGGTGGTAGATGGGAGGGAACTGTGTGATGGTGGTAGATGGGAAGGAACTGGGTGATGGTGGTAGATGGGAGGGAACTGGGTGATGGTAGTAGATGGGAGGGAACTGGGTGATGGTGGTAGATGGGAGGGAACTGGGTGATGGTGGTAGATGGAGGGAACTGGGTGATGGTGGTAGGTGTGAAGGAACTGGGTGATGGTGGTAGGTGTGAAGGAAATGGGTGATGGTGGTAGGTGTGAAGGAACTGGGTGATGGTGGTAGGTGTGAAGGAACTGGGTGATGGTGGTAGGTGTGAAGGAACTGGGTGATGGTGATAGGTGTGAAGGAACTGGGTGATGGTGTAGGTGTGAAGGAACTGGGTGATGGTGGTAGGTGTGAAAGAACTGGGTGATGGTGGTAGGTGTGAAGGAACTGGGTGATGGTGGTAGGTGTGAAGGAACTGGGTGATGGTGGTAGGTGTGAAGGAACTGGGTGATAGTGGTAGGTGTGAATGAACTGGGTGATGGAGGTAGGTGTGAATTAACTGGGTGATAGTGATAGGTGTGAAGGAACTGGGTGATAGTGGTAGATGTGAATGAACTGGGTGATGGTGATTGGTGTGAAGGAACTCGGTGATGGTGGTAGGTGTGAAGGAACTGGGTGATGGTGGTAGGTGTGAAGTAACTGGGTGATGGTGGTAGGTGTGATGGAACTGGGTGATGGTGATAGGTGTGAAGGAACTGGGTGATGGTGATAGGTGTGAAGGAACTGGGTGATGGTGATTGGTGTGAAGGAACTGGGTGATGGTGGTAGGTGTGAAGGAACTGGGTGATGGTGGTAGGTGTGAAGGAACTGGGTGATGGTGGTAGGTGTGAAGTAACTGGGTGATGGTGGTAGGTGTGAAGGAACTGGGTGATGGTGATAGGTGTGAAGGAACTGGGTGATGGTGATAGGTGTGAAGGAACTGGGTGATGGTGATAGGTGTGAAGGAACTAGGTGATGGTGGTAGGTGTGAAGGAACTGGGTGATTGTGGTAGGTGTGAAGGAACTGGGTGATGGTGGTAGGTGTGAAGGAACTGGGTGATAGTGGTAGGTGTGAATGAACTGGGTGATGGAGGTAGGTTAATTAACTGGGTGATAGTGATAGGTGTGAAGGAACTGGGTGATAGTGGTAGATGTGAATGAACTGGGTGATGGTGATTGGTGTGAAGGAACTCGGTGATGGCGGTAGGTGTGAAGGAACTGGGTGATGGTGGTAGGTGTGAAGGAACTAGGTGATGGTGGTAGGTGTGAAGGAACTGGGTGATTGTGGTAGGTGTGAAGGAACTGGGTGATATTGGTAGGTGTGAAGGAACTGGGTGATAGTGGTAGGTGTGAATGAACTGGGTGATGGAGGTAGGTGTGAATTAACTGGGTGATAGTGATAGGTGTGAAGGAACTGGGTGATAGTGGTAGATGTGAATGAACTGGGTGATGGTGATTGGTGTGAAAGAACTCGGTGATGGTGGTAGGTGTGAAGGAACTTTGTGATGGTGGTAGGTGTGAAGTAACTGGGTGATGGTGGTAGGTGTGAAGGAACTGGGTGATGGTGATAGGTGTGAAGGAACTGGGTGATGGTGTTGGTGTGAAGGAACTGGGTGATGTGGTAGGTGTGAAGGAACTGGGTGATGGTGGTAGGTGTGAAGGAACTGGGTGATGGTGTAGTGAATTAGGTAGTGAAGAACTGGGTGATGGTGGTAGGTGTGAAGGAACTGGGTGATGGTGATAGGTGTGAAGGAACTGGGTGATGGTGATAGGTGTGAAGGAACTGGGTGATGGTGATAGGTGTGAAGGAACTGGGTGATGGTGAATATGGTGTGTGAAGGAACTGGGTGATGGTGGTAGGTGTGAAGGAACTGGGTGATGGTGATAGGTGTGAAGAACTGGGTGAGTGGTGGAGAACTTATGGTGATGTGGAAGGAACTGGGTGATGGTGATAGGTGTGAAGGAACTGGGTGATGGTGATAGGTGTGAAGGAACTGGGATGATGGTGATAGGTGTGAAGAACTGGGTGATGGTGATAGGTGTGAAGGAACTGGGGTGATGGTGATAGGTGTGAAGGAACTGGGTGATGGTGATAGGTGTGAAGGAACTGGGTGATGGTGATAGGTGTGAAGGAACTTAGTAGGTAAGAATGGATGGATAGGTGTGAAGGAACTGGGTGATGGTGTAGTGTGAAGAACTGGGTGATGGTGGTAGGTGTGAAGTAACTGGGTGATGGTGGTAGGTGTGAAGGAACTGGGTGATGGTGATAGGTGTGAAGGAACTGGGTGATGGTGATAGGTGTGAAGGAACTGGGTGATGGTGATAGGTGTGAAGGAACTGGGTGATGGTGATTGGTGTGAAGGAACTGGGTGATGGTGTAGGTGTGAAGGAACTGGTGATGGTGATAGGTGTGAAGGAACTGGGTGATGGTGGATAGGTGTGAAGGAATGGTGAGGTGTATGGGAATGATTGATAGTGTGAAGGAACTGGGTGATGGTGATAGGTGTGAAGGAACTGGGTGATGGTGATAGGTGTGAAGGAACTGGGTGATGGTGATAGGTGTGAAGGAACTGGGTGATGGTGATAGGTGTGAAGGAACTGGGTGATGGTGGTAGGTGTGAAGGAACTGGGTGATGGTGATAGGTGTGAAGGAACTGGGTGATGGTGATAGGTGTGAAGGAACTGGGTGATGGTGATAGGTGTGAAGGAACTGGGTGATGGTGATAGGTGTGAAGGAACTGGGTGATGGTGGTAGGTGTGAAGGAACTGGGTGATGGTGGTAGGTGTGAAGGAACTGGGTGATGGTGATAGTGTGAAGGAACTGGGTGATGTGATAGGTGTGAAGAACTGGTGATGGTAATAGGTGTGAAGGAACTGGGTGATGGTGATAGGTGTGAAGGAACTGGGTGATGGTGATAGGTGTGAAGGAACTGGGTGATGGTGATTGGTGTGAAGGAACTGGGTGATGGTGATAGGTGTGAAGGAACTGGGTGAGACACGGAGAGAAGCTGTCAGAAAGTCGTCCAACTCACTGTTGATTAAAAAAGTAAAAAAAAAAAAGATGTGTTCTCATATTCCTGTTGATTTAGTGACAGAAAGTAATTAACTGGTGTTGGTTAATGAGGTTTAGGTTAGGTTAATATACTCTGGAGGTGATTTTCAACTTGGTTATCTTGGGGGGGGGGAGGAGAGTTGAACAAGAAGTCAGTGGACCTCAAGGCTCAAGAAAGGCTGAAGACTTCACCGAGGTCTTTGAGACTTCGAGTGCATGATTAATGATCAGGTGTCTTGAGGAGGCTGCTAGGCACTCAAGCATCACTCAAGATTACTCAAGCATCACTCAAGAAGACTCGGGTGTCACTAACCAGCGCTCCTCGGATATTAACTCGACGGGGGGGGGGGGGTGACACATTTGCAAGAGGAGAATATGGGACACTGAAAGCACCTCTTGGATGACTCTGGAAGCAGAGAAACGACCCCCCGTCCAGCGGGTCTCTTGTGCTCGCTTACATGTGAGGAAAAACATGTTCCCTCGTAAATATTGCTGGAGCTGACGGCCTCTGAGGTGTCCACATTGTTGGCGTTGTTAGTGTTGGTGGGGGGTGGGGGTTGAGGTGGTGTTGGTGAGGGTAGTCGTGGTGGTGTAACTCTTGGTGCTCTTCAGGGCAGGGATGGTTGTGATGTTAGTTGTGTTGGGGATAGTTGTGCCGTTACTGTTGCAGTTGATGGTAATGACGTTGTGGAAGAGTTGGTGTAACTATTGGAGTGTGGTTCTTGTAGGTAGTAGTGATGGTGTAAGTGGTAGTGATGGAGGAGATTTGGTAGTGATTGGGTGTAGTTGTTGTTAGTGATGGGGTGTAATTATTAGTAATGATGGGTGTAGTTGTTAGTAGTGATGGGGTGTAGTTGTTAGTAGTGATGGGGTGTAGTTGTTAGTAGTGATGGGGTGTAGTTAGTAGTGATGGGGTGTAGTTGTTAGTAGTGATGGGGTGTAGTTGTTAGTAGTGATGGGGTGTAGTTGTTAGTAGTGATGGGGTGTAGTTAGTAGTGATGGGGTGTAGTTGTTAGTAGTGATGAGGTGTAGTTGTTAGTAGTGATGGGGTGTAGTTGTTATTAGTAATGGGGTGTAGTTAGTAGTGATGGGTTGTAGTTGTTAGTAGTGATGGGGTGTAGTTGTTAGTAGTGATGGGGTGTAGTTAGTGGTGATGGGGTGTAGTTGTTAGTAGTGATGGGGTGTAGTTGTTAGTAGTGATGGGGTGTAGTTAGTAGTAATGGGGTGTAGTTGTTAGTAGTGATGGGGTGTAGTTAGTAGTGATGGGGTGTAGTTAGTAGTGATGGGTGTAGTTAGTAGTGATGGGGTGTAGTTAGTAGTAATGGGGTGTAGTTAGTAGTGATGGGTGTAGTTAGTAGTGATGGGTGTAGTTGTTAGTAGTGATGGGTGTAGTTGTTAGTAGTAATGGGGTGTAGTTAGTAGTGATGAGGGTGTAGTTAGTAGTGATGGGGTGTAGTTGTTAGTAGTGATGGGGTGTAGTTGTTAGTAGTAATGGGGTGTAGTTAGTAGTGATGGGGTGTAGTTAGTAGTGATGGGGTGTAGTTAGTAGTGATGGGGTGTAGTTAGTAGTAATGGGGTGTAGTTAGTAGTGATGGGTGTGAGTTAGTAGTGATGGGGTGTAGTTGTTAGTAGTGATGGGGTGTAGTTGTTAGTAGTGATGGGGTGTAGTTAGTAGTGATGGGGTGTAGTTGTTATTAGTAATGGGGTGTAGTTAGTAGTAATGGGGTGTAGTTAGTAGTAATGGGGTGTAGTTAGTAGTGATGGGGTGAGTTAGTAGTGATGGGGTGTAGTTAGTAGTGATGGGGTGTAGTTAGAGTGATGGGGTGTAGTTGTTATTAGTAATGGGGTGTAGTTGTTAGTAGTGATGGGGTGTAGTTAGTAGTGATGGGTGTAGTTAGTAGTAATGGGGTGTAGTTAGTAGTGATGGGGTGTAGTTAGTAGTGATGGGGTGTAGTTAGTAGTGATGGGGTGTAGTTAGTAGTGATGGGGTGTAGTTGTTAGTAGTGATGGGGTGTAGTTGTTAGTAGTGATGGGGTGTAGTTAGTAGTGATGGGGTGTAGTTGTTATTAGTAATGGGGTGTAGTTAGTAGTAATGGGGTGTAGTTAGTAGTAATGGGGTGTAGTTAGTAGTGATGGGGTGTAGTTAATAGTGATGGGGTGTAGTTAGTAGTGATGGGGTGTAGTTAGTAGTGATGGGGTGTAGTTGTTATTAGTAATGGGGTGTAGTTGTTAGTAGTGATGGGGTGTAGTTAGTAGTGATGGGGTGTAGTTAGTAGTAATGGGGTGTAGTTAGTAGTGATGGGGTGTAGTTAGTAGTGATGGGGTGTAGTTGTTATTAGTAATGGGGTGTAGTTGTTAGTAGTGATGGGGTGTAGTTAGTAGTGATGGGGTTTAGTTAGTAGTAATGGGGTGTAGTTAGTAGTGATGGGGTGTAGTTAGTAGTGATGGGGTGTAGTTAGTAGTGATGGGGTGTAGTTAGTAGTGATGGGGTGTAGTTAGTAGTGATGGGGTGTAGTTAGTAGTGATGGGGTGTAGTTAGTAGTGATGGGGTGTAGTTAGTAGTGATGGGGTGTAGTTAGTAGTGATGGGGTGTAGTTAGTAGTGATGGGGTGTAGTTGTCAATGACAGCAGGTGGCTGTCATTGACAATACCTCCACACTTGCTGTTCACTCCAGTTTTCTCCTCATTTTATTAATCTGACTCCCTCAGTATTATTATTATTATGATTATTATTATTAAAATTATTATAATGAAGAGAAGCACTGTGTATCAGAAAACATGAGAGTGATTTTCCCATCATTCGTGTTTTTATTAGGCCTAAATCCAAGTTAGGTCGCATACACATTTGTTGTCTTTTTTTTTATCTCAGGCTCAATAATTCCGTCATAATGTTTTAGTCTGATCTTTGATTGTTTTGTGTGTATGAATTTTGAGGTGGTAGTTATAAGAGTGTTTGTCCTTCAAGATGCTTCTGAGATGGACTCTGCTAATATTGGAAAATAACATGATCTTAAGTTAGTAAACACAACATCGATGATCTTGGAATTGAACAAAAGTGTTACTACCTTCGCTTTCTGTTCTATACACAGGAAAGGATGAAGGAACTGTTTCGAAAATATACTCGTACAAAATCAAACGAATCTGCATATGTTTAATGCATTTTTATTGTGGTTGTGATGGACATCCGTTTAATACCTGTCGTCACTAATAGAGACCCGAGCGTCGTCACTTTCCTGTACCAGCGTCTTCCTGTAGCGATCCAGAGGGGTAATGCCTGTTACATTCTCGTTCCATGTCGAGCTTCCAAGGAGCTGTGGGAGAATGTATACATGATTGTGTAAACAAAACAAATCCAGGTCCCTTCCCCATATTTTGAGAGCAGCTCATCCACACGCAGCTGTGTAACTCACAGATCTCTTGAAGAAACTAAACGAAGGCTCCGTTTACCCAGATGCTACACCACTATCAGTGCATAACAACACTTCCTGCAGTTTGGCAATGTTTGCCCAGCCTCGTCGGCAAGGGGCGGCAAGTCGCTTATCAAATCGTTACGAGAATTTCCCATAACTGACAACTTGATTCACTAAGATTGAGACAATTATGTAGCGTATGGGAATCTTTATTAAGGAAACGTTTCGCCACACAGTAGCTTCATCAGTCCAATATAAATAAGAGAGGGATAAGGAGAGGAGTTTGAGGTAATCAGTCCCACAGCCTGCAATCGATGTGTTCAGTCCATCACTCTTGTAGAAAGTACATCATATCGCCGGAGAAGTGGCTTATATACTGTAGTCAGGTATTTGACTGAAGAAGCCTACTGTGTAGGCGAAACCTTTCAGCAATAAAGATACCCCACTGTTGCACATGTGGCTTAATCTTCAACTTGTCGGTATTTTATACCATTTTCAACAAGATGAACTGGTGTCTTCCAGCCAACATACTACTGATCAAGTCACAGCTTTCCTTACAAGGAGCGCAAGTCACTACTGTCCACGGTGATCCACTTGGATCTGACGCCATCCTCTAGATTAATGGAAAAAAATAGCTGACATTAATCGGACGCGAGAAAATAATAGAAACGATGCCTTCTACCTCCTCACCAAATGTTTATTTTTTACATATGCTAGCCTGCGTTTTGCGATGTTTCTCATTATTTAGCCACAAGCGCATTCTTCTGAAGTCCATGATATAAGAAGTCCTAAACATTTCTCTGTATGTCTCAGCGAGTAGAAGCAAAGCTTGCAGTCACACTGAAAGCCCTGGGCATGCGTACGGCCTCTCAGATTAAATTGAAAGTAGTTTTAGCCTCCATCACCTCATCCAGTAAACTGCGAGTTAATACTGCTATAAACTACAGATAATTCAGCGAGGGTGGACCACTCCCAGTTACATTAATGAGATCAGTCTGTGAGACACTCTCACAGCTTAGATACAAAACTCGACTAGGACTCTCAAATAAAATAACCAGGACAGCTCCACCGTGGAAAACCTTCTGTAGTTAATTTTCAGAGGTTCAGAGTTACAGTGGAAGATCGGCTTAATCTTTGCTGTGAGTGCGCATCACTCTCGAGATTTTCTTTTTTATTAATTCCCCTCCTTGAAATTGACATACGTCTCGACCAGGTGGGTGTCCTCATAGCAGTGTCTCTTTCTCTTGCTACCTCTGCTTGCAGTGTGTACAGGTGTATTTTCTGCAAGGTGGTAGCAGACCAAGTATGGTCTTCATACTGGTCCTTCATGTTCTTGTATATCGGCCCGATGGAATCACGTTGTTTACTGGGAAAAACGGCGGACAACAGGTGTTGAAATATACATTTACATCTGCTCTAGCTGACGTCTACATCCCGTTCAGTGTTGGTCAAAAGAGTAGTGTTATTATTTATAGGGAAGCCGATATGTTCAACACGTACAGAGATTATTAGAAAAGCTTTGTCTCAGTAGGATCGGAGATCCTTGATATTTATAAGAAAAGGTGCGGAAAAGAGGTGTTCCAAAGAAGGCAATACCTTCTACCTCGCTCACTACCTATTTATCTTTCCAAAAGTTAATGGATATTATATTTTATTAACCAAACTGCAGCATGCCTTCACTCATCCTTCAGAGTGCAGGCTCTGTACTTACCACCTTCAGAGTGCAGGCTCTGTACTTCCCACCTTCAGAGTGCAGGCTCTGTACTTCCCACCTTCAGAGTGCAGGCTCTGTACTTCCCACCTTCAGAGTGCAGGCTCTGTACTTTTCACCTTCAGAGTGCAGGCTCTGTACTTCCCACCTTCAGAGTGCAGGCTCTGTACTTCCCACCTTCGGAGTGCAGGCACTGTACTTCACACCTTCTGAGTGCAGGCAATGTACTTCCCACCTTCAGAATGCAGGCAATGTACTTCCCACCTTCAGAGTGCAGGCATTGTACTTCCCACCATCAGAGTGCAGGCACTGTACTTCCCACCTACAGAGTACAGGTACTGTACTTCCGACCTTCAGAGTTGAGGCAATGTACTTCCCACCTACAGAGTGCAGACAATGTACTTCCCACCTTCAGAGTGCAGGCAATGTACTTCTCACCTTCAGAGTGCAGGCAATGTATTTTCCACCTTCAGAGTGCAGGCAATGTACTTCCCACCTACAGAGTGCAGGCACTGTACTTCCCACCTTCAGAGTGCAGGCACTATACTTCCCACCTTCAAAGTGCAGGCAATGTACTTCCCACCTTCAGAGTGCAGGCACGGTACTTCCCACCTTCAGAGTGCAAGCACTGTACTTCCCACATACAGAGTTCAGGCATTGTACTTCCCACCTACAGAGTGCAGGCACTTCACTTCCCACCTACAGAGTGCAGACACTGTACTTCCCACCTACAGAGTGCAGGCAATGTACTTCCCACCTACATAGTGCAAGCCCTGTACTTCCCACCTACAGAGTGCAGGCACTGTACTTCCCACCTACAGAGTGCAGGCACTGTACTTCCCACCTACAGAGTGCAGGCAATGTACTTCCCACCTACAGAGTGCAGGCAATGTACTTTTCACATACAGAGTGCAGGCAATGTACTTCCCACCCACAGAGTGCATGCAGTGTACTTCCCACCTACAGAGTGCAGGCAATGTACTTCCCACCTACAGAGTGCAGGCACTGTACTTCCCACGTACAGAGTGCAGACAATGTACTTCCCACCTACAGAGTGCAGGCAATGTACTTTCCACCTACAGAGTGCAGGCACTGTAATTCCCACCTACAGAGTGCAGGCAATGTACTTCCCACCTACAGAGTGCAGGCAATGTACTCTCCACCTACAGAGTGCAGGCAATGTACTTCCCACCTACAGAGTGTAGGCACTGTACTTCCCACCTACAGAGTGCAGGCACTGTACTTCCCACCTACAGAGTGCAGGCACTGTACCTCCCACCTACAGAGTACAGGTACTGTACTTCTCACCTTCAGAGTTCAGGCAATGTACTTCCCACCTACAGAGTGCAGACAATGTACTTCCCACATTCAGAGTGCAGGCAAGGTACTTCTCACCTTCAGAGTGCAGGCAATGTACTTTCCACCCTCAGAGTGCAGGCAATGTACTTCCCACCTACAGAGTGCAGGCACTGTACTTTCCACCTTCAGAGTGCAGGCACTATACTTTCCACCTTCAAAGTGCAGGCAATGTACTTCCCACCTTCAGAGTGCAGGCACTGTACTTCCCAACTTCAGAGTGCAAGCACTGTACTTCCCACCTACAGAGTTCAGGCATTGTACTTCCCACCTACAGAGTGCAGGCACTTCACTTCCCACCTACAGAGTGCAGACACTGTACTTCCCAGCTACGTAGTGCAAGCACTGTACTGTACTTCCCACCTACAGAGTGCAGGCACTGTACTTCCCACCTACAGAGTGCAGGCACTGTATTTCCCACCTACAGAGTGCAGGAACTGTACTTCTCATCTACAGAGTGCAGGCACTGTACTTCCCAATTACAGAGTGCAGGAACTGTACTTCTCATCTACAGAGTGAAGGCACTGTACTTCCCACCTACAGAGTGCAGGAACTGTACTTCTCATCTACAGAGTGCAGGCACTGTACTTCCCAATTACAGAGTGCAGGAACTGTACTTCTCATCTACAGAGTGAGGGCACTGTACTTCCCACCTACAGAGTGCAGGAACTGTACTTCTCATCTACAGAGTGAAGGCACTGTACTTCCCACCTACAGAGTGCAGGAACTGTACTTCTCATCTACAGAGTGCAGGCACTGTACTTCCCACCTACAGAGTGCAGGCACTGTACTTCCCACCTACAGAGTGCAGGAACTGTACTTCTCATCTACAGAGTGAAGGCACTGTACTTCCCACCTACAGAGTGCAGGCACTGTACTTCCCACCTACAGAGTGCAGGAACTGTACTTCTCATCTACAGAGTGAAGGCACTGTACTTCCCACCTACAGAGTGCAGGCACTGTACTTCCCACCTACAGAGTGCAGGCACTGTACTTCCCACCTACAGAGTGCAGGCACTGTACTTCCCACGTACACAGCTTAAGTTCACCAAAATGATGCTCTTCAATTTCTTATCACCTTGCTCACACTCCAACAGCACATCAAACCACAAAACCTACTTAATTTCCTTCCCACTTATCTAATACATTCACGCATGTCTTTCGTATGTACATGCCG
>WNWK01003581.1:157500-162437 GCA_009830355.1 Cherax destructor
GAAACTGCTAATGGCTGCCCGTCTTTTTGAAATATTATCTGCCCTCTAGGTGTCCACCACAAGGTGGTGACCTTGACAGCACTGACCTTGCATACAACAGAAAATTGCTGAAGGAAATGAGAAGTTCGTGTAGGCGAAATATGAGCTCTATGTCTGGGGAGAGTTCAAGAGAGTGGTACATACTCCAAGCTAGAAGCAACCTACATACATCCTTCTATGATTTTTTGAGCCAAGATGCACCTTAACGCGGGTGTTTTGAGTCTGCTACCTTGCTGAGTGATGGATCTCTGCAACATATAGTGTTGTCACAACATCTGCAATGGTGCCATTGTGGTGCCTGTGACCATCATGTGTAATGTTTGTTGAGTAAATGTAACTTGTTGTCACAGTCTCCAGGACGACACACATACACACACACACACACACACACATACACACACACACACACACACATACACACACACATACACACACACACACACAGGAGCTGTGACTCGACCCCTGCAACCACAACTAGGTGAGTACACACACACATACACACACACATCTCAGCCAGACGGGAAGTTGGTCTGGAGGTCTACTACAAGGACACAATGACTGAGGTCGCACACCACGTAGAGAAAGAGAGAGAGACAGACAGACAGACAGACACAGAGAGACAGAGAGAGAGAGACAGACAGAGACAGAGAGACAGGCACACAGACAGACAGACAGGAGAGAGAGAGAAAGAGAGAGACGGAGAATATATATATATATATATATATATATATATATATATATATATATATATATATATATATATATATATATATCATTTTGTTGTGTGTGTGTGTGACAGTTGCTTCCCATGATGACTGTCTCAGTTTGGGCTACAGTCTCGAGGACGACGTTTAAGGACACCTCCCTACGTTGCACACACACGTACACACTACCTACACACTGAACGTTATCGGCGCTCGATAACGTACAGTGCGCACGTACGTACTACGTACACATCGCACGTTATCCTTGGTATTCACGTACATCCGTGTCCCTCTCTCCCTCAGCTAGCAATAGGATGCTCTCTGACTATTGCAATAATGTTGCTAGAATTGCCTATAATATAAAAGGTGATAACGTTTCGATCTCCACGAGCTTTGTCAGGCCGCAGTAAAATGTCACATTAGTCGCACCTGCGTCCTTATACCTAACACACCTGTCTGACTGTTGTTGGTAAACTATTTACCAGACTGAATCTATCACTTCAGCGGGAAGAAGTGTATTTTATATCCTTGTGATCGGGGTAGGAGGAGGAGGAACAAGAGAAGAAGGAATAAGAAGAGAAGGAGGAAGAGGAAGAGGAGAAGGAGGTGCAGAAGAGCTCAGGAGTTAGTGTGGCAGGCTAGGCAGGTACGGGCGGGGCTGTCCAGCTATGCTTTACTGTGTCAAGGTAAATTATGGTATTGCCACAAATGTTACGTTTAAACAATTATTATGGTGGCCCTTCCAGCAGTGTGTGTGTGTGTGAGTTTCTGTATGGGAATGGTTGTGGTGATGGTTATAGTGATGACGGTGGTGATAATTATAATGATAGTGTTTTGACTGCTAAATAGTGAGGGCAAATATGATGGAGGGAGACAGTTTGCGAAACAGTTCTTTATCTCTTGGGAGGTATATTTCAGTGTTGAATTTCAGCCATAGCAAAGGAGGCAATACACTCACCTGGGAAAGGTGAATGTATCAGACTGGAGGTGAGAGCATATAAGACTAGAAGTGAGTATAAAAGACTGAAAGTGAGTATATAAGACTGGAAGTGAGTATAGGAGACTGGAAGTGAGTATACAAGGTGAGTGTCACGGGTTACATACAGCAGGGGATGGCTTGGGAGGTGAGACACCCACCAATCCAACTTCAATATTTACTGTCACGCGTGATAAAAAAAACATGAATCTAACCTAAACGAGAATAAAAAATATATAATATTTTGACTGAAATTAATTAATCACGCAGAAAGACATAGTTGTTACCTTGACAGTTTGTGTGTCTGTGTAGAATGAATTGAGTGAGGGGGCTGGTGAGAGAATATATGCCTTGATCCTGTCTGATGGTGCTACTGATGTGAATCATAGCTGTCTCAAGACAATGTCCTCTTGTACTATCTTAGATGCCTCAAGACATTGTCCTCTTGTACTATCATAGCTGCATCAAGACATTGTCCTCTTGTACTATCATAGCTGCCTCAAGACATTGTCCTCTTGTACTATCATAGCTGCCTCAAGACATTGTCCTCTTGTACTATCATAGCTGTCTCAAGACAATGTCCTCTTGTACTATCATAGCTGTCTCAAGACGTTGTCCTCTTGTACTATCATAGATGCCTCAAGACATTGTCCTCTTGTACTATCATAGCTGCCTCAAGACATTGTCCTCTTGTACTATCATATCTGCCTCAAGACATTGTCCTCTTGTACTATCATAGCTGCCTCAAGACATTGTCCTCTTGTACTATCATAGCTGTCTCAAGACAATGTCCTCTTGTACTATCATAGCTGCCTCAAGACATTGTCCTCTTGTACTATCATAGCTGTCTCAAGACATTGTCCTCTTGTACTATCATAGCTGCCTCAAGACATTGTCATCTTGTTCTATCATAGCTGCCTCAAGACATTGTCCTCTTGTACTATCATAGGTGCCTCAAGACATTGTCCTCTTGTACTATCATAGCTGCCTCAAGACAATGTCCTCTTGAACTATCATAGCTGCCTCAAGACATTGTCCTCTTGTACTATCATAGCTGCCTCAAGACAATGTCCTCTTGTACTATCATAGCTGCCTCAAGACATTGTCCTCTTGTACTATCATAGGTGCCTCAAGACATTGTCCTCTTGTACTATCATAGCTGCCTCAAGACAATGTCCTCTTGTACTATCATAGCTGACTCAAGACATTGTCCTCTTGTACTATCATAGCTGCCTCAAAACATTGTCCTCTTGTTCTATCATAGCTGTCTCAAGACATTGTCTTCTTGTACTATCATAGCTGCCTCAAGACATTGTCCTCTTGTACTATCATAGCTGCCTCAAGACAATGTCCTCTTGTACTATCATAGCTGTCTCAAGACATTGTCCTCTTGTACTATCATAGCTGCCTCAAGACATTGTCCTCTTGTACTATCATAGCTGCCTCAAGACATTGTCCTCTTGTACTATCATAGCTGCCTCAAGACATTGTCCTCTTGTACTATCATAGCTGCCTCAAGACATTGTCCTCTTGTTCTATCATAGCTGCCTCAAAACATTGTCCTCTTGTACTATCATAGGTGCCTCAAGACATTGTCCTCTTGTACTATCATAGCTGCCTCAAGACATTGTCCTCTTGTACTATCATAGCTGCCTCAAGACAATGTCCTCTTGTACTATCATAGCTGCCTCAAGACATTGTCCTCTTGTACTATCATAGCTGCCTCAAAACATTGTCCTCTTGTACTATCATAGCTGCCTCAAGACATTGTCCTCTTGTACTATCATAGGTGCCTCAAGACATTGTCCTCTTGTACTATCATAGCTGCCTCAAGATGTTGTCCTCTTGTACTATCATAGCTGCCTCAAGACATTGTCCTCTTGTACTATCATAGCTGCCTCAAGACATTGTCCTCTTGTACTATCATAGCTGTCTCAAGACATTGTCCTCTTGTACTATCATAGCTGCCTCAAGACGTTGTCCTCTTGTACTATCATAGCTGCCTCAAGACATTGTCCTCTTGTACTATCATAGCTGCCTCAAGACATTGTCCTCTTGTACTATCATAGGTGCCTCAAGACATTGTCCTCTTGTACTATCATAGCTGCCTCAAGACGTTGTCCTCTTGTACTATCATAGCTGCCTCAAGACATTGTCCTCTTGTACTATCATAGCACTAAAGGGCCCCAAGACATTTTCCTTTTTGTAATATAGCTGCCTCGTTTTTTCCTTTTTTACATCCTAGCTGCCTTTTCCCCGCATTGTTCCCCTCCCTTTTCTATCATAGCGCCCCAAGACATTGTCCTCTGGTTAATTTCAAAAAGCTTCCCAAGACATTGTTTTTTTGTACTATCATTTAAAATTTCCCTTTAAGCGTTGCCCCCTTGTCATCATAGCTGCCCCAAAACATTGTCCTTTTGTCTAAAAAAAATTTTCCTCAAAGAAAATTGTTTTCCCTTTATTTTCATAGGTGCCCCAAGACATTTCCCCTTGTACATCATGCTGCCCAAGATTTGTCCTTTTTTGCCCTTTAAAAACATTAAAATTGTTCAAAACCAATTTTTCTCTGCAATCAAAATTGGTAACCTCCCAAAACATTGTCCCTTGCAATGTTCAAAAATTGTCCTTTTTTATACTGCTCAAGACATTGTCCTTCTTTTTGTAAAACATCCCCTAAAGTTCAAGACATTTCCTTTTGTCATCCCCCAAATTTGGGGCCTTTTAACTACATAGCTTTTTAAAAATTTTCTTACAAAGTTCGGTCACCCTTAAACATTTTTTTAAAACTTCCCCAAGACCCCCAAAAAATTAAAAAAAAAGGTCAAGAAATGCCCCCTTTGCAGCCAAAAAAAAAATTTAAAGGTTTTGGGGAAAAGGGCTTTAGGCCCCGCCCCTTTTTATACAAGGAAGGGCAAGTCTTGAGGCACCCATGATAGTACAAGAGGACAATGTCTTGAGGCAGTTATGATAGAAAAAGAGGACAATGTCTTGAGGCAGCTATGATAGTACAAGAGGACAAAAGTCTTGAGGCAGCTATGATAGCAAAAGGGCAATTTTCTTGAGGCAGCTATGATAGAAAAGAGGACAATGTCTTTAGGCAGCTATGATAGTACAAGAGGAAAAGTCTTGAGGCAGCTATGATAGAAAAAGAGGACAAGTCTTGAGGCAGCTATGATAGTACAAGAGGACAATGTCTTGAGGCAGCTATGATAGTACAA
>WNWK01003582.1:0-7500 GCA_009830355.1 Cherax destructor
TTTTTGCTGATGATACTGTGCTTATGGGAGATTCTAAAGAAAAGTTGCAAAGGTTAGTGGACGAGTTTGGGAGAGTGTGTAAAGGTAGAAAGTTAAAAGTGAACATAGATAAGAGTAAGGTGATGAGGGTATCAAACGATTTAAATAAAGAAAAATTGGATATCACATTGGAGAGAGGATTATGGAAGAAGTAAATGTTTTCAGATATTTGGGAGTTGATGTGTCAGCAGATGGGTTTATGAAGGATGAGGTTAACCATAGAATTGATGAAGGAAAAAAGGTGAGTGGTGCATTGAGGTATCTGTGGAGACAAAAAACGTTATCCATGGAGGCAAAGAAGGGAATGTACGAAAGTATTGTGGTACCAACACTCTTATATGGGTGTGAAGCATGGGTTGCAAATGCTGCAGCGAGGAGGAGGCTGGAGGCAGTGGAGATGTCCTGTCTAAGGGCAATGTGTGAGTGTAAATATTATGCAGAAAATTCGGAATGTGGAAATTAGGAGAAGGTGTGGAGTTACTAAAAGTATTTGTCAGAGGGCTGAAGAGGGGTTGTTGAGGTGGTTTGGTCATTTAGAGAGAATGGATCAAAGTAGAATGACTTGGAGAGCGTATAAATCTGTAGGGGAAGGAAGGCGGGGTAGGGGTCGTCCTAGAAAAGGTTGGAGGGAAGGGGTAAAGGAGGTTTTGTGGGCGAGGGGCTTGGACTTCCAGCAAGCATGTGTGAGCGTGTTAGATAGGAGTGAATGGAGACGAATGGTTTTGGGACATGACGATCTGTTGGAGTGTGAGCAGGGTAACATTGTGTGAAGGGATTCAGGAAACCAGTTAATTGATTTAGTTGGACTTGAGTCCTGGAAATGGGAAGTACAATGCCTGCACTTTAAAGGAGGGGTCTGAGATAGTGACAGCTGGGAGGGACTTTTCTCAGCTGTAGTATCTGAGCTCCTCTGCAAAGACAGTGATTATGTATGAGTGTGGTGAAAGTGTTGAATGATGATGAAAGTTTTTTTCTTTTTGGGGATTTTCTTTCTTTTTGGGTCACCCTGCCTCGGTGGGAGACGGCCGACTTGTTGAAAAAAAAAAAAAAAAAAAAAAAATATATATATATATATATATATATATATATATATATATATATATATATATATATATATAGAGAGAGAGAGAGAGAGAGAGAGAGAGAGAGAGAGAAGAAAGAGAGAGAGAAGGAAAAGAATGCGAGAAACTTGGTAGAGAAAAAATGGAAGGGAAAAGATAAGAGACACAGAAGAAAAGAAAAAGAAAAAGAGAAGAAAGAAGAGGCAAAGGAGAAGACTAAGAAGTTAAGGGGAAGAGATAAAGGGGTAAATGGGGAAGCTAAGAGGAAAAGGGGTAAAAAGAAGAGAGAGAGAGAGTCGATATAAAGGAGGCAAAACGAGTTAAATGAGGAGCACAAAGGGAAGTGGGACAGAAAAAAGAAGAGGGGTAAGAGGGGAAAGACAAAGAGGGATAAAGAGGAAAGGGTTGATGTCACAACACTTGGTGGTACTGGATGACAGAAAACGCAGCCGGATTCACACGGATTCCTGAGGATTCCGAGGGATTAGGAGCGCGACTCTGACGAACGCCGGGCCGGATTGTGCGCTGAAGCCTGATGGATTCTGATGAATGAGAGATCCAGGAGACTGAAGGAAAATTAGCGGATGTGGGAGAACACAAGGAATCTTCTTCTTAATCTGTATGATAAGCTGATTTGTAATGTGTGAAAGAGAGAGAGAGAGAGAGAGAGAGAGAGAGAGAGAGAGAGAGAGAGAGAGAGAGAGAAGACAGACAGACAGAGACAGAGATTCCTTAGGTATTTTGCTGAGTTCAGAGTTGGACCAGGCTCGTATGGTGCTCGCCTGGTCAACCAGACCGTTGCTGCTGGCGGCCTCCGTTACCTCCCCCTAGGACCACATATCCATAACAGCCTGGTTGATCACAACATCTCAGTGATGATTTACACATCTGGACGTGAAAAGAACACGTGCAGTCTCCACCACAACAACACTGTCCCTCGCTTAGCATATTGCAACGAATTCTGAGCCGGGATTTACATCTTACTCTGGATTTGCAGATTTAGCTCTCATAGTACTTACGTATTTCCCCTCTCATAGTACTTACGTATTTCCCCTCTCATAGTACTTACGTATTTCCCCTCTCATAGTACTTACGTATTTCCCCTCTCATAGTACTTACGTATTTCCCCTCTCACAGTACTTACGCATTTCCCCTCTCATAGTACTTACGTATTTCCCCTCTCACAGTACTTACGTATTTCCCCTCTCACAGTACTTACGTATTTCCCCTCTCATAGTACTTACGTATTTCCCCTCTCATAGTACTTACGTATTTCCCCTCTCACAGTACTTACGCATTTCCCCTCTCATAGTACTTACGTATTTCCCCTCTCACAGTACTTACGTATTTCCCCTCTCATAGTACTTACGTATTTCCCCTCTCATAGTACTTACGTATTTCCCCTCTCACAGTACTTACGCATTTCCCCGCTCATTGCAGGGGTGCGGTGGGGACAATACGGGAGCACTGTATTAACATCCGGGGTCCCAGACTATTCAACATCTTACCAGAAGATATCGGAAACACGGCTGGAACCAGTGTAGAAGCCTTCAAGAGGAAACTGGACAAGTATCTTCACCAGGTGCCAGATCAACCAGGCTGTGATGGATATGTGGGGCAGCGGGCCTCCAACAGCAACAGCCTGGTTGACCAGGCAAGCACCAGACGAGTCTGGCCCATGGCCGGGCTCAGAGAGTAGATACTCTCGAAACTCTTCAAAGGTATATCAAAGGTTGTACTTACGCATTTCCCCTCCCATAGTACTTACGCATTTCCCCTCTCATAGTACTTACGTATTTCCCCTCTCACAGTACTTACGCATTTCCCCTCTCATAGTACTTACGTATTTCCCCTCTCATAGTACTTACGTATTTCCCCTCTCATAGTACTTACGCATTTCCCCTCTCATAGTACTTACGCATTTCCCCTCTCATAGTACTTACGCATTTCCCCTCTCACAGTACTTATATATTTCCCCTCTCACAGTACTTACGTACTTCCCCTCTCCTAGTGCTTACGTATTTCCCCTCTCATAGTACTTACGTATTTCCCCTCTCACAGTACTTACATATTTCCCCTCTCATAGTACTTACGTATTTTCCCTCTCATAGTACTTACGTATTTCCCCTCTCAGTACTTACATATTTCCCCTCTTATAGTACTTACGTATTTCCCCTCTCATAGTACTTACGTATTTCCTCTCTCCTAGTACAGTTGATAGCTGCTGTGAGGTGTTCTGTAATTTCATGTCTATCTTTTTCTGAATACCAGGCTGTGATGGATATATGGGTCGGCGGACCACCGGCAGCAACAGCCTGGTTGACCATGCAAGCACCGGATGAGCCTGGCTCATGGCCGGGCTCTGGGAGCAGAAAAACTTTCGAAACTCATCAGAGGTATATCAAAGGAACGTGTTTCTTCGGATTGTGTTGCCTCATGTTTCCCTGGTGTTGCTTCATGATTCCCTGGTGTTGCTTCATGTTTCCCTGGTGTTGCTTCATGATTCCCTGGTGTTGCTTCATGATTCCCTGGTGTTGCTTCATGTTTCCCTGGTGTTGCTTCATGTTTCCCTGGTGTTGCTTCATGTTTCCCTGGTGTTGCCTCATGATTCCCTGGTGTTGCTTCATGTTTCCCTGGTGTTGCCTCATGATTCCCTGGTGTTGCCTTATGATTCCCTGGTGTTGCTTCATGTTTCCCTGGTGTTGCTTCATGATTCCCTGGTGTTGCTTCATGTTTCCCTGGTGTTGCTTCATGTTTCCCTGGTGTTGCCTCATGATTCCCTGGTGTTGCCTCATGATTCCCTGGTGTTGCTTCATGATTCCCTGGTGTTGCTTCATGATTCCCTGGTGTTGCTTCATGTTTCCCTGGTGTTGCTTCATGTTTCCCTGGTGTTGCCTCATGATTCCCTGGTGTTGCCTTATGATTCCCTGGTGTTGCTTCATGTTTCCCTGGTGTTGCTTCATGTTTCCCTGGTGTTGCTTCATGTTTCACTGGTGTTGCTTCATGATTCCCTGGTGTTGCTTCATGATTCCCTGGTGTTGCTTCATGATTCCCTGGTGTTGCTTCATGATTCCCTGGTGTTGCTTCATGTTTCCCTGGTGTTGCTTCATGTTTCCCTGGTGTTGCTTCATGTTTCCCTGGTGTTGCTTCATGTTTCCCTGGTGTTGCCTCATGATTCCCTGGTGTTGCTTCATGTTTCCTGGTGTTGCTTCATGATTCCCTGGTGTTGCTTCATGATTCCCTGGTGTTGCTTCAAGTTTCCCTGGTGTTGCTTCATGTTTCCTTGATGTTGCTTCATGATTCCCTGGTGTTGCTTCATGATTCCCTGGTGTTGCTTCATGTTTCCCTGGTGTTGCTTCATGATTCCCTGGTGTTGCTTCATGATTGCTGTGAAGAAAGAGCCAAGCCTCCAGTGCAGCGTTACATTTTTTTTAGGCCTCGTGGGCCCTAGTTACGAGAAGTCCGCTCGCCCACCATTAACTCAAGACTCGCCAAGACGCACATACGTTATCTTCGTTATACACACGTCATGTGTTTACACCAGCACTGAACGATAATCTCACGTTTTAAACAATGTTATAATAATTTGTGAATGTGACTCATAATGAAAAAATAATAATAAGAAGAAGAATCATGTAAAGAGAATATAATATTACTGACATGTTGGTTCTTACCTATGAAGGTGAGGCATGGTCGTGTACCTCTGCAGGATGGTCGTGTACCTCTGCAGGATGGTCGTTTTCCTCTGCAGGATGGTCGTGTACCTCTGCAGGATGGTCGTGTACCTCTGCAGGATGGTCGTGTACCTCTGCAGGATGGTCGTGTACCTCTGCAGGATGGTCGTGTACCTCTGCAGGATGGTCGTGTACCTCTGCATGATGGTCGTGTTCCTCTGCAGGATGGTCGTGTACCTCTGCAGGATGGTCGTGTTCCTCTGCAGGATGGTCGTGTACCTCTGCAGGATGGTCGTGTACCTCTGCAGGATGGTCGTGTACCTCTGCAGGATGGTCGTGTTCCTCTGCAGGATGGTCGTGTACCTCTGCAGGATGGTCGTGCACCTCTGCAGGATGGTCGTGTACCTCTGCAGGATGGTCGTGTACCTCTGCAGGATGGTCGTGTTCCTCTGCAGGATGGTCGTGTTCCTCTGCAGGATGGTCGTGTACCTCTGCAGGATGGTCTGTACCTCTGCAGGATGGTCGTGCACCTCTGCAGGATGGTCGTGTACCTCTGCAGGATGGTCGTGTACCTCTGCAGGATGGTCGTGTACCTCTGCAGGATGGTCGTGTACCTCTGCAGGATGGTCGTGTACCTCTGCAGGATGGTCGTGTACCTCTGCAGGATGGTCGTGTACCTCTGCAGGATGGTCGTGTACCTCTGCAGGATGGTCGTGTACCTCTGCAGGATGGTCGTGTACCTCTGCAGGATGGTCGTGTACCTCTGCAGGATGGTCGTGTACCTCTGCAGGATGGTCGTGTACCCTGCAGGATGGTCGTGTCCTCTGCAGGATGGTCGTGTACCTCTGCAGGATGGTCGTGTACCTCTGCAGGATGGTCGTGTACCTCTGCAGGATGGTCGTGTACCTCTGCAGGATGGTCGTGTACCTCTGCAGGATGGTCGTGTACCTCTGCAGGATGGTCGTGTACCTCTGCAGGATGGTCGTGTTCCTCTGCAGGATGGTCGTGACCTCTGCAGGATGGTCGTGTACCTCTGCAGGATGGTCGTGTACCTCTGCAGGATGGTCGTGTTCCTCTGCAGGATGGTCGTGTTCCTCTGCAGGATGGTCGTGTACCTCTGCAGGATGGTCGTGTACCTCTGCAGGATGGTCGTGTACCTCTGCAGGATGGTCGTGTACCTCTGCAGGATGGTCGTGTACCTCTGCAGGATGGTCGTGTACCTCTGCAGGATGGTCGTTACCTCTGCAGGATGGTCGTGTACCTCTGCAGGATGGTCGTGTACCTCTGCAGGATGGTCGTGTACCTCTGCAGGATGGTCGTGTACCTCTGCAGAATGGTCGTGTACCTCTGCAGGATGGTCGTGTACCTCTGCAGGATGGTCGTGTACCTCTGCAGGATGGTCGTGTACCTCTGCAGGATGGTCGTGCACCTCTGCAGGATGGTCGTGCACCTCTGCAGGATGGTCGTGCACCTCTGCAGGATGGTCGTGTACCTCTGCAGGATGGTCGTGTACCTCTGCAGGATGGTCGTGTTCCTCTGCAGGATGGTCGTGTCCTCTGCAGGATGGTCGTGTACCTCTGCAGGATGGTCGTGTACCTCTGCAGGATGGTCGTGTACCTCTGCAGGATGGTCGTGTACCTCTGCAGGATGGTCGTGTACCTCTGCAGGATGGTCGTGTACCTCTGCAGGATGGTCGTGTACCTCTGCAGGATGGTCGTGTACCTCTGCAGGATGGTCGTGCACCTCTGCAGGATGGTCGTGCAAGTTACCAGCAACTGAAGACAGTTTCACTCTTAGATCTTTCTCAGCATTGATACTCTGGCGACCTTCTCCTCCTTGCAAGCTTCCGTGTTGATAGCCAAATATTCGTTTCAGATATATGAACGTGTATTGTGAAAGGCAGCTGTTATACATGTTCATCAATACACGAAGACTTCCTATATTTCTTGACTCCACCATCATTATCAGCACAACAGAGAGATACACTGACAGGTCCCCCACAATCATAACTGGAAATACAACATAATGACAACGATCACACTAACACACGACAGAAGCAATTAACAAAGTACACCTCGCTGCTGTCAGAACACCCGACAAACCAACTTCCTCTAGCACGCAACATCGAATGAACCTATCTCAACATCCTTCATTATGCAAGGTTCCAATGTATCCCAGTGGATTTGTTTTCTTTACGTTCTCAAAACACATCACCAGACGAAAACAAAAGGAAATAGATCATAGCTTTGTTCACTCGTGCCAGCCAAGATCTGAGGAATCATTTTTTTTTACAGTAATTATGTTCAATACTCAAATGAGTCTTAAGTATGGTTGCATTGAGCAATTATTGTCATTCCAAAATTAGCGTCAGCGTTACGCTCTAAGCTGGACGGTAACATTCGCTGAAATCCTTGTACGTTAACTGTTATCCAATGAGATGTATGAATTGATTTAAAATTATTTGTTCTCACCTTTGATATACCTTTGATGAGTTCTGAGAGTCTTTCTACTCCCGGAGCCCGGCCATGGGCCAGACTCGTCTGGTGCTCGCTGGTCAACCAGGCTCACTTAAATATGTCGTCTGTAAAATAATTAAAAAAAATATTAGTACGAGTTCCGCCATCTCGCTCACCTCCCATGTTGCTAGAACCAGAGCTTGAGAACCACTGATCGAATGAGCGAAATGTTGTTTGTTCCAGAACATGATACTTGGCGTGTTTGTACCA
>WNWK01003582.1:10000-15000 GCA_009830355.1 Cherax destructor
ACTGTTGTTGTCGCCGCTGCTGCTGTTGTTGCTGCTACTGTTGTCGCCGCTGCTGCTGTTGCTGCTACTACTGTAGTCGCTGCTACTGATGGTATTGTTGTTGTTGCTACTGTTGTCGCCGCCGCTGCTGCTGCTGCTGTTACTGTTGTCGCCGCCGCTGCTGCTGCTGCTGTTGTCGCCGCCGATGCTGTTACTGCTGCTACTGTTGTCGCCGCCGCTGCTGTTACTGCAGCTACTGTTGTCGCCGCCGCTGCTGCTGCTGCTGCTACTGTTGTCGCCGCCGCTGCTGTTACTGCAGCTACTGTTGTCGCCGCCGCTCTGCTGCTGCTGTTGTCGCCGCCGCTGCTGTTACTGCTGCTACTGTTGTCGCCGCCGCTGCTGTTACTGCTGCTACTGTTGTCGCCGCCGCTGCTGTTACTGCAGCTACTGTTGTCGCCGCCGCTGCTGCTGCTGCTGTTACTGTTGTCGCCGCCGCTGCTGCTGCTACTGTTGTCGCCGCCGCTGCTGTTACTGCTGCTACTGTTGTCGCCGCCGCTGCTGCTACTGTTGTCGCCGCCGCTGCTGTTACTGCTACTGTTGTCGCCGCCGCTGCTGCTACTGCTGCTACTGTTGTCGCCGCCGCTGCTGTTACTGTTGTCGCCGCCGCTGCTGTTACTGTTGTCGCCGCCGCTGCTGCTGCTACTGTTGTCGCCGCCGCTGCTGTTACTGCTGCTACTGTTGTCGCCGCCGCTGCTGTTGCTGCTGCTACTGTTGTCGCCGCCGCTGCTGCTACTGTCGCCGCCGCCGCTGCTGCTACTGTCGCCGCCGCCGCTGCTGTTACTGCTACTGTTGTCGCCGCCGCTGCTGCTACTGTTGTCGCCGCCGCTGCTGTTACTGTTGTCGCCGCCGCTGCCTGCTGCTTGTCGCCGCCGCCGCTGCTGCTGCTGTTGTCGTCGCCGCTGCTGCTGCTGTGCTGCTGCTGTTGTCGCCGCCGCTGCTGCTGCTGTTGTCGCCGCCGCTGCTGCTGCTGTTGTCGCCGCCGCTGCTGCTGCTGTTGTCGCCGCCGCTGCTGCTGCTGCTGCTGACTTGTAGTAATTCTGAAGGTGAAGGTTCAAAGATACTTTCTTTTCTTAATAGAATGTTCAGTATTTCAATATCCATGACTAACATAAACATCGTGACGTTTCGGTCCGCCCTGGACCGTTATCGTGTTACTGGCGACAGGGCAGAGACGGAAACGTGATTCCAGGGAAGACGGAAACGTGGTTCCAGGGAAGACGGAAACGTGGTTCCAGGGAAGACCGAAACGTGGTTCCAGGGAAGACCGAAACGTGGTTCCAGGGAAGACCGAAACGTGGTTCCATGGGAAGACCGAAACGTGGTTCCAGGGAAGACCCAAACGTAGTTCCAGAGGAGATCGAAACATGGGTCCAAGAAAAAAAAACGTGGTTTAGGCAGGACCGAAATGTGGTTCCAGGGCAGAGCGAAACGTGGTCCAGGGGAGACCGAAACGTCGCTAGTTACGGATTATATTTCAGAACATCTCACACAAACTGACATATAACTGTTGTTCTGGTGATGTAACAGATCAACGGGACCAACAGAAACAGAGCCAAGAGGGCCTACAAGATTAAGGAGACCAACAGGACTAACAGAACCAGCATAATCAACAGGATCAACAGTACACACACACACACACACCCAAAGAACCAACAGTACACACACACAACCAACAGGACCAACAGTACACACACACACACACACACAACCAACAGGACCAACAGTGCACACACAACCAACAGGACCAACAGTACACACAACCAACAGAACACACACACATACACACAACCAACAGTACAAACACACAACCAACAGAACGAACAGTGAACACACAACCAACAGAACGAAGTGCACACACAACCAACAGAACGAACAGTGCACACACAACCAACAGTACACGCACACAATCAACAGGACTAACAGTAAACACACACACACAACCAACAGGACCAAGTACACACACAACCAACAGAACGAACAGTGCACACACAACCAACAGTACACGCACACAATCAACAGGACTAACAGTAAACACACACACACAACCAACAGGACCAAGTACACACACAACCAACAGAACGAACAGTGCACACACAACCAACAGTACACGCACACAATCAACAGGACCAACAGTACACACACACACACAACAGGACCAACAGTACACACACACACACAACCAACAGAACACACACACACAACCAACAGGACCAACAGTACACACACACAACCAACAGAACACACACACAACCAACAGAACACACATACAACCAACAGGACCAACAGTACACACACACATACAACCAACAGGACCAACAGTACACACACACAACCAACAGAACACACACACAACCAACAGGACCAACAGAGCCATCATGGTCATCAAAAACAACGGGATATGGAACCCAGACAACCAACAGGACCAAAGAGACTAACGGGAATAACGGGACCAAAGAGACCAACGGGAATAACGGGACCAACAGGAAACAGGACTAACACTCGGTCATAAATATACAATTTGATTTTCATCCTTCCATTTTATATGTATTTTTTTGTACCTTTTGTTTCTAGTCAATTGTTTGATGGTGTGTTTGTTTGGTGCTTATTGTGTTTGTTTGGTGGTTAATGTGTTTGTTTTGGTGGCTATTGTGTTATTCTTTGTGTATTGTGTTTGGTGGTTATTGTGTGCTTTTTGGTGGTTATTGTGTTTGTTTGCTGGTTAGTTTGTCCGCTGATTAGTGCGTTTGTTTGATGGTTAGTGTGTTATTGTGTTTGTTTGGTGGTTGGTGTGTGTTTTCTGGTTGTTAGTGTGTCTGTTTGGTGGTTTGTGTGTCTGTTTGGTGGTTAGTGTGTTTGTTTGGTGGTTGGTTAGTGTGTTTAGTAAGTGGTGTGTTTGTTTTTGTTCTTAGTGTTTGTTTGGTGGTTACTGTGTCTTGTTAGTAGTTTGTGTGGTTGGACTGTGGTTCGTGGTTCTTTCTGTATTAGTGTGTTTGGTTATTGTTAGTATGTCTGTATGATGATTATTGTGTTTGTATGTTGGATGCTAATACCATTGTAAGATGGATGGTTCGGGTTTTTTTTTTTTTTTGGGTTGAGCCATGGCAGTGCGTATGACACCAGTGTGGTTGTTTGTATGGCTGAGTCATGGCAGTGTATATAACACCACCAGATGATAATATAAATCTGGCCCCAGCAATAAAGGATAATGACTGGTGTAGTGAGAGGATGGTGGCACAGGGAGGGGCAGGCTACTTTATATATATATACGTATATATGCAAAAAGATCACAGTAAACAGGTGATATCAAAATATGCAAGACAACCACATCATTCATATATATATATATATATATATATATATATATATATATATATATATATATATATATATATATATATATATATATATATGCTAGGAATTCGCAAGAGCAGGCGAAATATTCACAAACACTGATCTCTGGCCGTCGGAGACTCGAACCTACGACCCTCATGACAAGGTACGCAGTGCTTTGCCGACCGTACCACACTGGTCCAATACCTTGGCATCCAGCTCACGCTAGACGTTGATCCAAGGCAGCCAGCTTTCAGGCAGGAGGCTTACAGCTTTTCATCTCATCCCCTGCATGCATCGACACAACTAGAGATTTTTACAATGGAATAGTCTGGGGAGTGATGTGGTGGAGGCAGGATCCATACATAGCTTTAAGGAGAGGTATGATAAAGCTCACGGAGCGGGTAGAGTGACCGAGTAGCAGCCAGTGAAGAGGCTGGGCCAGGAGCCGAGACTCGATCCCAGCAACCACAACTAGGTGAGTACACACACAATTATCGTATACATACATGGCCAGGAGAGAAAATATTTACAGTAATAACGAGCGGAAAAAAAAGAAACAAAATTGAATTTCACTTACACTTCCCAACTATATTTTTTATTTGTTGTTTTTTGCGCTAAAGATAACGAACGAAAAACTAAACAAATAAAAGAGTTATGCTTTCACAAAATGTGACAAGAAACTAAGGTGTACTGTTGTGTCCTTAATTTGAATGTATGGTGGGTTGTAATGTGTGTGTGTGTGTGTGTGTGTGGTGAATTAAAATTGTTAGAATTATATTTTTTAATTTTTAGAATTGCGAGAATTGTAGGCAGTTGGACGGGGCTAATTCAGCGTTTAAAAATTCTGGCGTTGTATAAACATAAAATTCTTGTATTTATATGCGAACTATTGCCATTATTTTTTTTATAAATCTCCGAATATATATATATATATATATATATATATATATATATATATATATATATATATATATATATATATATATATATATATATATATGAATAAATACACACACACACAAGCTTAAAAACTTCTCCTGCCCTTGGTGCTAATGCGAAAAGACGTCCTCAATTATTCTTGTCTGTCTTAAAATTACCAATATCAGTGAAAGAAGAAGTGAGCATAACATTATAATTGGGCTTAAAATGCTAAAAAACAACAGAAACACTCTCATCATAAATTCTGATTAATGTCTACAAGTCAGTAAACACAATTCTTAATGGATTGTGAAAACGAGCTACAAAGCTTAACTTTCACGAACTGTATCTCTGCATTCCACTCCTCCATATAAGTTGCACTCACTTAATGTCACATATCTCAAAGCCCCTTCCAAGAACCTCATCACAAGGTCCTGAAATCACTTGCTCGAGATGAAATTTCTGGCTTAACTGTTAGTAATAATATGTCACAAGTTATATACACTGATGGATCTAACCAGGAGTCTATTGACAGGGTTGCATCTGCTCTTGTTGCCGCCTCCCTAGATAACAAAACTCTAACAACTATGTTGAGGTAGGCACAGGAGTTAACAACTAATCGTCTACACTGCAAACTGAATTGTTTCCCATCCTAATGGCACTAAAGTTAACTTATCACACGGAGGTTGGCTCTATGATTCACTGGTCAA